>JAAEAF010013410.1:0-11018 GCA_011037195.1 Triatoma infestans | reverse complement strand
AAAGCTAGGCCTAGTAGGTGACGGCATATGCAGATTCTGTGGAGAGGCGGAGGAAACTCCGATATTCTCCTCACGGACTGTGATGCCGTCATTCAAAGGAGATTTAGCAGTCTGGGTTGTTACCAGATAGGGGCGGAAGAAACACCTACCGTAGAACCTTCCAGGATCCTGAGATTCTTCACGGATCTAAACCTGGAGAGGGTGCTATAGATGAGCTAGCTCATCTTAGGCACAAGAGATACAATAGATCAAGAATGGTCGCGGTACAGAACCCTCAAAAAAAAAAAAAAAAAAAAAAAAATTATATACAACAACCTTGCCAAATTTTATGCGAAAATTCCTTCATTAATCTTATCTAAACTCACTCGAAACGAGAGAAAGTTACACACATCTGTTCACTTTGAATGCTCAGAGTCAACTCATAATATATATATATATATAATATTACTATAAGAAGAGGAAGAAATAGAGAAGAAATGATGGCCCTAATGTCCCTAATTTCATGGCACTAGCCACTTACATAGCTAGAAGCAATCAGCACAAAAAGTATGTGGTATAGGAAGGAAATTAAAGCCTGAATAATGGCTGACAACAGTTGCTTTTTGGCCGCTCCAAAGATCTCTCTAATGAGGTGAAGCTAATAAAACAGTTATGGGATGTGTTGTAACCTATGGCAGCGCGATGTGGACTTTAACAAAAATGATGAACGCCTTCTCATCATATGAAAAAGAAAAGTTTTTATGAAGGATATTTGGACCAGTTGAAAAAGATGGGAAGGACTAGGAAGATAAAGATCAAGTATGAATTACGAGACTTGTTTAAGGACCAAGAATTGAGGGGAAAAAGGCTAGGGCCCTTGAGTGGATGAAAAATGAAAGAATCCTCAAATAAGGATAAAAGGAAGACCGAGGATGCCTTGGTTGTACAATGTGAAGAGGAATATGAGTTTAGGTATAAAGGCTTAGCCCAAGGAAGGGCTGATGGGCAGACATTATTGGGAAACCAGGATTAGTGCCAGCCAAAAAAAAAGAGTATTTCATAAAAACATTCAAGGTTATGAAAGATTATGAAACCTTATGTTAATGTTTAACTTTCGTTTACTGTTGTTTTTTGTCGTTTTATTAATTTTATAATTGTACAAATAAATTATTATTTTGGAAATTGAATGTGCAATGAGCTCTACTTTCTGCCGGGACAATAGTAAATTTGTACTCAATGCTGAAAAAAAGATCCAAGTCCCTCATTGATATTAGTGAAATACTGATTCATTAAAACCCCGCGAAAAAAAAAAAAAAAATTAAATGAGACAAACTTTATAAAGTATATTGCATCTTTTGTTAAATTATATTAGTATATATTATATATATATAGGAAGAATATAGGAAATAAGAAAAAAAGAAGAGAAAGTTTGATATACGGTTACTAAGAACTATACTTCTCATATATCAATGTGCGTGAGTATTGCCAGTTTCAAGGGTGGCTGCGCATCGAACAGTATTCACTCGAACACACTCATGTGCAATATCTACTACTAGTAACCAGTTTTGCAGCACTACATCCAGTACAGAAGAAAGCAAGACATTTGGTGGCCGTCGTTTGAGTGCGCCACCAGTACAGTACACTTTACTTCCATCTCTAGTAACTCATACAACTCATTTTGTCATTGTCAACTGTTCAGTACACATACATACACAACCACACATACAAACACGAGTGTTTCATCTCCTTCTTTTACCTATCTACCATGACGCTACTATCATTGGACCTTTTTGCTTTTCTTCCAAGTGCACAAACACATCTACTCACCCACACATACACCACACACACACTACTCTTTTAAGTCCCCTTATTTCAACTGTCATCAACACAAACTCATCCACTTCACAGCAACATCATCATCTTCTTGCCATCATCAATTCTTGTTCTTTTATCTTTTATTTTAAGAACAGTTTGAGTTTTCTTTTTCTTTAATATTATTATTATTATTATTTTCTTAACATTAAATATAACTTCTTTTTTTTTTTGGAACATTTTTGTGTTAATCATTAATCAACGGTTCCCATTAAAGAGCCGCATCTACGAAGACTCTCCCAAAAAAATAGCGCTCTCATGTTTCAAAAATTTAGATCAGGGCTTCCGTATGGATTTGATAACGAACCTCTAGGGATTTTTAAGAAATGATGAAATACTGAAATACCAGTAAGATTTTGACTCAAACCTTCCAAGTCAAAAGCGGTCGTTTTAACATTAAGCTTGATGTTGCTGCGAATTGTTTTAATTTTCGAAATATATCATTTTACATATACAGATCATCACTTGCAAAAAAAAAATTGTTTTTTTCGTATTCAGGAGATCTCAAAGCATGGATTTCCGATTAAAACTCTGAATCTCAAAATTTTTGAGATTCTTGAAAATTTGTTTTTCCTTTCTTTTCTCCACAAGAGAAAGAAAACAGGAACTCCTACTTCCTTATGATCATCAGCGACAAAAAGCCTGCTCCATTTTTTTGCGGTCAACGATTGGTTTCCGAGTTCTGACATTTTCAAAAATTCTTGGTCAATAATGTAAGATCGTTGAAAATAATACAAAATTAGAATATGTATTCACTGTGCCAGTCTTTATTAGACTTTGCATTGTAGTATACAAGTCGATCATATTACACACTTTATCTTGAAAGGAAGCGCATATATATATATATATATATATATATACATATACAGGTCGATGATCGGACATAAAATGAAGCAGACTATCACGAAAAAAGAAATCTGTTCTTTCTTCAAAAGAAAGCTGTCCGATCTATCGCACTTCCTTAAAAGGACTTTGATTCAAAAAGTTTAAAAATAAGGAAAGCATGTAACAACATTTTGAAACATCAATAAAAAAACAAAACAAAGTTAATAAAGTAAAGGTAACCTGGAGAAATAAATCGTGTACACAAGTAAATGTGGATCAAGTAACGACAACATGAAAAGGTAGATGTGGTTTTATATTATTCAATTTCAGGTCTTATTTAAATATTGATATGTTGAAGGGAGGGGATGGTTGGGATTTTGGGAGGAGGGTGATATCGGGGGGATGATGTGTAGCGTGGAAAATTGTGGGGGATAAAAAAGCAGAAGCAGTGGCAGGGATGCAGCAATCCACTGCCTTCTTCATCCCGTACACATATGGTTTGGCAGGGATGGCGTGCGCGGTTTTGGTAGCAGAGTCAGCTGAGCGGCAATATCCGCTGACAGGACCTTTCTCTCCATCTCCGCGTCCTCTACCACCACTTCTCATTCTATCTTCTAACTGATATCATGACAGCCCTAACTGACTCTCTTTTCTATTCAACTTTCCACTACATACCATGAACAGACAGGCAGACACACGCCGAGAAATTTTTACCCAGAATAATACCTTAGCCCTGCATTTGTTATTTATTTATTTATTAACTTTATACAAGGATTATAACAACTACGTTTATCTTTTACTAAGGGTTTTTTGCGATCAACGATCGAGCAAAACACATTATTCATTTAAAAATAAAAAAAAATCAAAAAGACGATGATAATTTAACTAAGCGTTAAATGACTGTGTAACGGCAACCGAGAGAGTGCCTGGCGTTTTGTTTCTCTTGCTCTGCTCTCTTGGTTGATGTAACAGCAACCAAGAGAGCAGAAAAAGAGAAACTCATCATTATATTATAGTGTTAACCAAGTCTTGTTAACTCATCAAACCAAAACAATTCTCTCCATCCAACTCATCCATTTTAGACAGAAATTAAAAAAAAAGAATCGCTCTCCATTATTGTGATTAATACCATAGTTCAAATTTTAATTTAGAGTTTTTTTTAATTTCTCATGCTGCTGCGTTCCGGATCAAATTTGCAAAACGGATTTCTCACCGGAAATACATGTCCTGACTTACGTAAAAATATCTGAGTAACGAATATCGCACAAACTTGCCTTCCTGTTTTGTTAGCACAAAAGTTGAAATATTCGGTCGAATTTCGTCTTAACCAAATATTTTTTTTAAAAAACTTGTCAATTTTATTTGAAACATTTCTCGTTGCTGTTGAAATTTTCTTATCATTTATTAGAAAACCCTAAATATTGATCGTAAATTTAGACTGAAGTTAAGAAGGGCCACATAGTAAACAGTGAGACAGAGGGGACAGACTGAGTAAACAGGGTTGATCAATGAAAACTTCCATCCAGAATTATACCACATGAAAATGTAGAGTATTTTAGCCTCAGTTGTTGACCGTAAGCTGTGCCCATGATCTGCTTAAGTTACAAATTAAGTAGAACACAAACCCTCAATTCTCTTCTAACCAAACCCCAATATTATGCTAACGAACTGAAATAGTTGCTAGTTTGTCCTTTAAGAGGGATTATTATTGTGTCTATTATTGTTAATGGTTTTCTCGTTTATATAAACAAACATTTTAAGTAAAAACCAGATTCGTCAATTTAATTAAAAAAAAATTTTTTATTGTTGTTTAATTTTATTAAGTACTCGCGAGTGTTCATCTTTATTGAATGAAAAAATGGTTGAACCTTCGAACCGTCGAAAGTGATGTTTTTCCTAGAATAAGCGATTATTTTTTTTTTGTTTTAATTTCAAAGGAGTTGATATAGATTCTTATGCATTTTTATACAGTTTGATCTCTCTAAAGTTTTATATAGTTTGATCTCTCCTCACAGACGAATAATTTAATAATGCCATAGAATTAATCAAAAATATAAGCAAAAATTAGTTAAGTAAATTACATTTCTTTCTTATTAATAATTTTTTGCCTAATCATAAGCTCCAGTTCCACTTCTTTAATCCCAAGTAATCATATACGAATCTTCAACAGCTTTTCAATGAATTATCTACGAATTGACAGCTATGACTGGCATATGTATTTAATATTCGGGATTTTATGTGGAATCAATGTACTTAACAATGGGATGAATAATGGATAACTACTCAGAAGGTATGTATGAAAGGTGAAGTTAGTAGAGATGAAGTACTGAAGGAGATGGTTGCAAAAGACCACGTTGTTACAAAGAGGAATAGTATCATCTTAGATGAATGTCAGGAGAGATGTAGCCAGGAAAAGTAAAAAAATGTTGCATGTTTTTGAGAAACAAGAGAGTAAGTAGACCAACAAGGTGGTTGGAGAGAGATGAGATTGAGGAGCTGGTGGCTGGCAGAGGCTGAGGAACGATGGAATTTGGCTGCATAAGGGTGTTTGGAGGGAAGAACCGATTTGACGGCCAGTCAGTAATGAGAAACGTTGGTAAAAATGAAATAGTATACAAAAAATTTCGTAACGATTTTAACGATGTTCTTTTACAAGAAAAAAAAAAACGAACAATCGATGGATATAATAGCAATTTTCTATTATTGTAAATCCAATCAACGTACAGAAGTTTGTGAAGAAAACCCCGTGGGATAAGACCGTACAATTGTTCTTGTAGCAATTATTTAATAACGGAAGATTCCATAAATAAAATTTACCAGATATTTAGTATCAACATTTTTTGTAAATTGTGCATCAATAGATGGTATCACAGTTAATTTTTTAATACTATAGTCTAGGCACAAATTACATTATTAATTTTAACTTACTACCAAGCAACCCATCAATAATTTCCCCCCCTTTTTTTAATGAAAACATAATTGCAACATCCCTTCTTTGAAAATATTTACTTAATCATATGTAACATTTTTACTTGCTCTTACTCCAGACTGTCCGTGTGTGGTCACCATTACTCACAAAAAGCGCACAATATTTAAATTTTATATTTCGTTTAAGTTCTACTACCAGGGGACCCGGGAAATAAGGTCTTGGAACAAAATTGGTCAACCGGAGGTAGTACCATTTTATTACAAAAAGTCCCCTACGATTTTTCCTATAAATATGGTAGACTAAGCACACATATAATGGACATATCATTTTATGTGTGAGATTTGTCCGGAAGTGTGGTTTAGAGTTGTTTTGAAGAAAGGGATGGGTGGTTTGGGTCTTTCCTCTAAAATGCTATTTTCGTTTATTATACGATTCTAAAAAATGGTAATTAGAATTATTAAAAAATAAGTTGCTAAAATTTGGAGTTCTAAAAAAAAAAAACGGTTGCCCGGAAATGCGATTTGAGGCTAGTCTACAATTTTTTTTTCGATTTTCTCCATTATACAACGGGTTCTTTTAAACCTGATATACTAATTACGTACATACCATTTTTTTTTTATAATTTTTTTTCTTGAGAAATTTCATTTAATGGAGTTTTGTAGAGGAGGGATGAGGTTGTGCTTTCTCAGAAATAGTTCGAGTTCGTTTTATTATGGTTAGACGCCCTCAATGATATAAAAAATAGTCAACAAGTAAATATTTAATTAAAAAAGAACAAGTTTGAAAAAAAATTTCGATTATAACTGTGCAAATTACAGTGAGAGAAAGTCGTGTTAAGTGTTTCACACAAGATAATTATATTTGCGTAGTTTAATTGCCAGGTAATTAAGGTGAAATTAAATCGATTATTTGAAAATAATGTTTATATTTTCATAATGTTTTTAATGGAAAACGCTGACTAAAAATGAAAAACAATAATCAATAATCGATTATTTAACAATATGATAAATTTTATTTTTAAAATGTATTACAAAAAAAAAAAATACAATAAAATAATATAAAAAGGAAAGTACGCGTGTTCGAATCGCTGAATTGGAAAAAGATATATTAGCTATGGCTTCGCATATATAGAATAATGTATTAAATGTCTGACATGTGAATTGTAATTTAATCTGGAATATAATTGAATTGATTCTAGATAGTACCACCCCTCCCTTTCCGGTTGGATTTATTATAAAAATATAAAAAATTAAAATAGAAATACCATTATTCTCTTTGCAAAAAATCTATTTTAGTTGCTTTATAAAAATTAACTGGCAGAGTTGTGCAATTAATTATTTTAACGATCGTTATAATTAGTTTTTCAATATTTCACTTTTTAATAATTAATTTTTACTTAATAAATCAATTAATAAGATTATCGACTATCCTGGAGAAGGATTTAGAGTCATTTCTTTCAGAAATTGTGTGTCATCTCCATATAACTCGAACAACAACAATTCAGTTGTATGTGTGGAATTGTAATTAGCAGAACATTACGTTAGTGTTGTCCATCATTTTGGTGATGTGGTAATGTAGATTCAGTCCATGATTGATAATGTATTCTGTCGCTTGTAACACTGCAAAGTTTTTAACCTGATTGTGTTGCTATTTTATTATCCTAATTTAAATTTTACTTTTGAACATTTTCTACTGAAGTTACAGTTAATGTTTTAGGCAAAACCTGCTATATTGTCTTGTCTCTTGTTTCAGTCAATATAGATTTCTGGCTGTTTATTTGCCTCATTCCAACTTGTTTTCAAGTGTGCAACTAGTTTCGCAATTGTTGTCTTTATAATCAGCGTGTGATTTTGTTTTTTTTTTTTCTTTTTTGATTGTGTGAATTTTGTAAGGTTGTTTATTTTATTGTTGTACCAGTATTTATATAACCTGGCAGAATGTAAGCTGAATTCAAATGATACAGAGCCATAAACTTTGCATACTTTTATTGCAAATTAGACTTTGGAGATTTGGTAAAATCGCACCATTATACAATGTTCGAAGTGCCTCGGATTTGCGGCTCCATGTTGAGCTACTGATAAGTCGTATTATCTGTCTGATGAATCTGATTAGTGTGCGACTCAATTTTTCTTATCTGAGATTTAATATTCACATTGTTAAAAGTAAATCTATTTCTTGCAGCTCAGTTTAGTAGAGTCACTAGCATTTCTTATTTAGATTATGGAGTTTTTACCGGAAAAAAGAAAAGAAAAGAGATTCCTCTTTAAAACCTCCAATTCTAACACCAATAGAAATACTTATACTACCTTTTACAATGTAAGAAAAAGTAAAAACATGATGTAAGTATCAAACAGGGACAAATATATCATTGTTTATTGGCATTGAGATAAATCATTGCATTCAGTAAAGATCGATTGTTTCCTAGAAGACACATGTGATGTTGTATCTTCATTTTAATACGAACATATATACGTACACACAGAGGACCCACCAACGCTATTTGTAGCTATCTGTATCACGCACATCGGCTATTTGCTCAAACTTGAACGTCTCATTCTTCTTCCATTTCCACTTTCTTATTGCCTCGTCTTCTATTTCTCCTTCGTAACCGTCGTACCAGCACTAACAATACTACCACGTTCTATTTGCCCCATGTATTACTTTTCTACATGGAATCCGGGTGGAAAGAAAAGAAACCCTATCCCACATTTAACTATAAAATGTTGTTATGTAACAATCGATTTGTTTCCAACTATAGCAAAGGAGAAGAATTGCCCCTTTCATCAGAAATCATCACAACACTATAACCCTTCATTCCTCACTGGCTTCCACCTATTTCTTCAACCAAAACTATTCACGACAACACACATCTACAAAGACTCCTACCTCACTATACAATTTTCATGTCTTTTTACCTTCTCCTTTTCTATTTTGACTATTACCGGTTCTAAATAGTCTTTTATCACGAAATAATATACATTAAAAAAAAGAAAGTTATTTCGTGTACAACCATATAAGAAAGCTGCGTAATCGAATAAACATAATGGCATTTTACATTTGTTTAATGCACTCCAGCCCCTAATGTATTGTTTTAATATAAATTAATAAAATTTGAGATAATCACGATTACATAAAATTAGATTATGAGACTATAAATTTGTTTCAATTTTGTTTACAATAAACAATTAAATTTGATTATTTGTTTCAAAATAGACCAAACTGTTATAGTCCCTACCACAAATTAAATAAATATATAACAATAATCCTAAGAAAACGGTAGGTTCCAACCTGACTTGCCGGGCATGTTGTTGTGTGTATAAGCCAAAGAGGTTAGCATGTGCCATTATTCCAAAATGTTACAAATAAATGTGATAGGTTTATATTTGTGCAGTTAGCAGCATTCCAAGTTTGAAGGAAGGACGTTTTCGACTCAAAATCGTATTCTGTAAAGTTACACTTCCGGTTAACCAATTTTCTTCAAAATTTGGAATTCTAGCATTGCTTTCAATGTATATAACATTTTTATAGGTGGTCGTAGAACCATACATTGTACTGAATACAATTTAGAAATTGAGTTTTCACCAGAAACACATTTTTACAAAAAAAAATGTAACTGAATATCTCAAAAATGAAAAATCGGAAGACGCTCAAACACTAGTTGAAAATGAACCCCCAGAACTCAACCCCCACAAAACAAAACAATTTTTCCAGAAAAATGTTTCAAATAAATGTGACACATATTTGAGTGTTTAGATAGTATACGAAAGTTTAAAGAGAAATCCGTTGGAGCTATTTTCTATAAAACGTGAAAAAGAGAGAAAAATCATTCAGTAAAGTGGCATTTGCATTTCCTAATTGATAGATTTTTACCAGAAAAAATCTTCGGGTCACTTCCGCTATGACAATAATACCAAAAAATCTGGTGTGAAACACTCACACAACTTTCTCTTACTCCTGTTGTTTGTCAAAAAAATTATAATTGACAAATGTTATAGTTTGTGTACCAAATATAACGAAATTCGTCGAAAACTGAAAAAGCTGTTCAGTTAAAGCGCACTTCCGGATTACGAATTTTCTTAAAACTTGGAATTTTGGCCATTATGTATTTCTATTAATTTGTTTGTTTTAGAATTGTAAATCAACTAGAACCACTTAGGGGAAGCGTAACCCCACCCTCACCCTAGAAAAGTGCCCGAAATGAACTTTTCCAGAGAAAATGTCTCTTAAAAAAAAGATGTAGATCTTTGCATCTTTATTTTGCTACACAAAGTTTTAGAATATCGTCGGAGCCATTGTTGTGGAGGGGAAAATCGCGAAAAATGAAGATAAATCATGTAGTTAAACGTGTGAAAAACAAACGCACTTCCGGTTATCCGATTTTTTAAAACTCGGAATTTCAACAATATATTTAATTCTAATTAACACTATTTAGATGACAGAATTATCTAATAAACTGAAATAGCAGTTAACATGAAAACCTAACCCCACCCCTCCCCCAAAAGTGCCCTTAAATGAATTTTTCTGGAGAAATGTTTTAAATAAAAGTTGTAGCTCTTTGTATGTGTAGTTGATATAGCAAGTTTAAAGAAAATCGTCGGAGCCATTTTTGAGAAAAACGTAAAAAAGACAACTAGTAAAGTCGTGCTTCCGGTTGAGGAATATTGACAGATAACGCACCGTCAGATCCCATGGTGAACGGAATATAACAGACACACAGGCTCTCACACACACACAGACCATTTGCTAAAAACCACTTTTTTGGACACAGAGGACCTCAAAACGGATATTTTCGGTGAAAACTCAATATCGAAAATTTGACACGATTACAATACTTCCTCTTACTAGGAGTAAGAGAAAGTAAAAAGGGAATAATCAAGTATTTTGAACTGTCTGTAAAACTTTTTTCGTTTTTAAGATTTTTTTTCCCCTCATAGACAGACAGACACACATATACACACACCCGAACAGAAAAAAATAATTGGTGTGAAACACTCACACAACTTTCTCTTACTCCAGTTCTGAAAATTATAATTGACAAATTTTATAGTTTGTGTACCAAATTTAATGAAATTCGTGGAAAACAGAACAAACTGTTCAATGAAAGCGCACTTTCGGTTTACTAGTTTCCTTGAAACTCGGAATTTTGGCCATCTATTTATTTCTAATTAATTTTCTTTGGATGATAGAAATTGTATAATCAAGTATGATAGTATTTTAGAGAAAAACGTAACCCCACCCTTCCCCTAAAAGTGCCCTTAAATGAATTTTCCCAGAGAAATGTTTTAAATAAAAGTTGTAGATCTTTGTATGTTTAGTTTATATAGTTGTTTCAAGAAAATCGTCGGAGTCATTTTTGAGAAAATCGCGAAAAAGTGAAAAAATTATTTAGTAAAGTGGTAAAGTAAACGCACTT
>JAAEAF010013409.1:0-20002 GCA_011037195.1 Triatoma infestans | reverse complement strand
CAACCTTTCATAGAAGTTTTAAACAAGCCTCCTGGAGAAGGCCGCAGAAGGGTTCGGGGCCATGTGAACTACACATACAAAGAACTATAGCATTATTTGAAATATTTCTCCGGATAAACTTTATTTAAGATGGCTTTTGGGGGAGAGGTGGGGTTATGTTTTCCTCTGAAGTACTATTTCAGTTGATTATACAATTCTGCCATCTAAACAAAATTAATTAGAAATAAATGGATTGTGCCAAACTTCCGAGTTTGAAGAAAATTCGTAAACAAGGAGGTGTTTTTACTGAACAGTTTTTTTTTAAGTTTCGCGATTTTCTCCATAAAATCACCGACGAATTTTAACTAACCTTTCATAAAAGTTAGAATAAGGCTCCTGGACAAGGCCGCAGAAGGGTTCGGGGCCATGTGAACTACACATACAAAGAACTATAGCTTTATTTGAAATATTTCTCCGGATAAACATTATTTAAGATGGCTTTTGGGGGAGAGGTGGGGTTATGTTTTCCTCTGAAGTACTATCTCAGTTGATTATACAATTCTGCTATCTAAACAAAATTAATTAGAAATAAATGGATTGCCAAAATTCCGAGTTTCAAGAAAAATTCGGAAACAAGGAGGCGTTTTTTCTGAACAGTCTTTTTTTAAGTTTCGCGATTTTCTCCATAAAATCGCCGACGAATTTCAATAAATTTGGTATACTAACTATAAAATTTATCAATTACAATTTTATAAACTGGAGTAAGAGAAAGTCGCGTGAGTGTCACACCTGATTTTTTTTTTTTCAGATCATCTCCAAGAATATATCTTGCGTGCAGAGTTCGGTTTTCAACTCGTTAATTAATAAATAAATAACCTCATTATTAATAAATAATAAACACTCGGACTATTCAGTAAATACAGACTTTGTAGACTTTAGAATGTGTGTTTAGAGAGAGAGTGAGAGTGGGTGTGAGAAAGAGGGAATTTTGATAAGTTGCAGTTCTTGATGTAGGTGTATATAACTTTGTAGCTAATTGTCAAGTAGATCTTAAGTGCAACTGACCTTTGTTACTAAACAATGAATATAGATAGTCTGGCGAGGGGATAATGTGGTGGAAGAAGAAATGCAAAAATAAATAGTTTTGAAAAATATTTTAAATGAAATAATTTTGGCAATAATAATGTATTTTAGATTCAGGTACTATAATTTAAGGCCATTGTTGCTAAAAAGACAAAAGCACAGGAATCCGTTAGGAAAATAACAATGCCACTTGGCCAACTGTTTTGTAAGAGAAGGCATTCTTTCGACAGTCTGCATTCTGCTTTAAAAGCCAGAACACTTGCTTCAGGAGTCGCTCTCTTAAACTCAGTGCCAGTGATAGTGATTTGCCTTTATTCTAGATAAACATCTGATTTATTAAGATATGGGTGTGATATTGTAAAGTACTTAAATTAATATTGTAAGTACTTAGAGAATAATATATTTATTTTAAAAACAGTGGTGCTCTTTTGATTATTACTAATCTCTCTTAAACATATATACTTCAAGCCCCTTTTACTAAACCGCTCGTATTACTACAAACACACAAGCTACTACAACACAACGTCACCAAATACATTTCATTATAAATATATTATTCTCTAAGTAAAGTCAAGTACTTTACAATATCACACCTATATCTTAATAAATCAGATGTTTATCTAGAATAAAGGCAAATCACTATCACTGGCACTGAGTTTAAGAGAGCGACTCCTGAAGCAAGTGTTCTGGCTTTTAAGCAGAATGCAGACTGTCGGAAGAATGCCTTCTCTTACTTACAAAACAGTTGGCCAAGGGGCATTGTTATTTTTCTAACGGATTCCTGTGCTTTTGTCTTTTTAGCAACAATGGCCTTAAATTTATAGTACCTGACTCTAAAATACATTATTTTTGCCAAAATTATTTCATTTAAAATATTTTTCAAAACTATTTATTTTTGCATTTCTTCTTCCACCACAATACAATGCTCAGTTCATTCTATTGACAACATCACCCACATGATTATGCCAAGTTTGGGCGTTACTGAGGGTAACCCCTAAGAACTTATCAGTATGTTATATAGGTTACCAATTTTGATCCCAGAGATATGGTCAAAATCGATGCCATTAAATATCTAAATCTACCAACTATCATCGATTTCATTTCACTGGTATTAAAAATTAAATTTTTATCTATTTCCCAGTTAAAAACAGAAGCGACATCATTATTTACTCATCTGATTCCATTCTCCAATTCATTAAAAGGAACATGATAATAGAGAATCAAATCATCAGCATATATAAGATGCATACAGTTTGAGATAGGTGAAAAGATATTACTAACATAAAATGGGGAACAATAGCTGACCTAAAACAGATTACAACACTGGCAGCTCACCAGAAGTAACATTTTCCTAGTATGAGTGAGCACCATTCATTCCAACTACACATTGACGCCGAAACGAAAGGTATGACTCAACCCATTTGAGAGTACTGCAAGAAAAATTTAAATTTTCAAGTAAGAAGAGGAGTTTAGAATGATTGGCAGAATTAAAGGCCTCAGACAAGTCAAATAAAACCAGAATAGTAACCATTCGTTTGCCAATTGCAAGTCGTATGTCGTCAGTTAGTTTTAATAAAGCAGTCTGAGTACTAAAGTTGTTCTGATATTCAGATTGGCAGGGATCTAATAAATTGTTAGTTTGGAAATTGTCAAAAGTTTGATTGAAAACTATTCTTTCTAAAGGCTTGGTTGTAGCACAAAGAATGGAAATTGGACGAAAATCATCTAAGGAGGAAGGTAATTTAATTTTGGGAATAGGGCGGATAAGAGATAGTTTCCATAAAGAGGGAAAAATTGAATTGGTTAAAGAGAAGTTGTATATATCAAGAAGGGAAGGGATTACAACAGGAACAGATGTCTTTAGAAAATTAATTGGGATACCATCAGCCCCAGATCTACTTTTAAATAAATTACCTAATAGTACGTCTAACGTAATATGTTTTTGTTAGACCAGTTAGTTGCATAGTCACTGTTCTAAAAGGAATTGTAGAGTCAATCACTTTGTTGAAGAAAGAGGAGAAGTGCGTATTGATGTCGTCGAGACTGAACAAAATAGAGATTTTTTGACTTTGTAAGCCTAGTTTCCCTACCTTATGTATCATTCTAGAGTCCCTAATGTCTGAAAACTTGGTGCAATAAAGCACCCGTTTAGCTGTTTTAGCCCCTGATTTCTAAGTATTCGGTTTTTAGAATAGACGGACTCACAACGAGAACGAATAAATGCTCTTCACAGTAAGTCACGCTTCCTCATTAACACACGAATATCCTCAGTCAACCAAGAAGCAGGTGGCCTTCTAAGCCTCATAGAACGTGAAGTATGCTTGTCCATTGTGGAAATTATATTATTGTTGAAAAAAATTTCAGTTCTTTCATCGCTAGAAGTTGATTCCACAATTGAAAACCAGCCACATATTTCTAGATTGGTCTGATACCTCTGCAAATCAAACTGTTTAAAGTCTCTGTAAATAAAATTTGTTGGGGAAGGATGGGGAACTTTGAAGGAGTATTTGATTTCAATCTGGTCATGAAAGGAAAGGAAAGGTAGAGGATGTTGGGAATGTTGAATGACCTTTTCAGTGTCATCGACAATGATATGATCTATCCAGGTATGGGAGGTAGCTGTTTGATGAGTGGGGAAGAAAGGAACTTGAGTTGAATTGCATGGATATCGGAAATTCCTTAAGTAATTACTGTCGGACGAATTGAAGTTCATCTCCGTGTATTCCAGTCACCCAAAGAGTGATCAGTGAAAGAGAGAAAACGAGTGAAGACAATGCATTCAATGCAGTGCAATAACGAACAATGCATTGAGATGCGATATCTTGTGCTGCAAAAGAGGCTGAATGGGGAAATTCTTGAAACGATTGCAACGTGAAATTTCAGAACGGCGGATAGGTTTTTTATAATAGGCAAATAAATTGTTTGGAAAATGTAATCATCCCCCCCCCCCAATAACATATTAAAATGAAATAAGTAAGAGAATAGAGCTATTTCGTAAAAAATCTCCTATTAACTCAGGATTATTTTTAATCATCGGCAATATATGATTGATTAGAATTCAGAGTCTACAGAACTATGGTAAATTTAAAACTTATGATGAAAACTTTTTAAGTTTTGTAAGTAACAGATTAAGAATAAAAATTTGACAAAATCTTCTTATTGAATAAAGCAAAATGGCCATACCGATAAAGACAATATAATCTTCATGAACTGTCACTACTCTTTTGGCAAAATTAAACCATCACCAAAGCTTGATCAATTAAAATCGTTTCGCATTACTTATGAATTAGAGAAAATTGAACCATTATTTGCAATTCAATGCAAAATTGTAATGTGATGCTTTAGGTTGGGGCTAGTATTGCAGAGGGACAAAGAGAACAGGAGGGTGTGAACTCCCATATGTGTGAATTGTTGTTCGCTATTAACAGGATGTAAATTCAGCATCATGCGTGATAATTTGTGTAAGATGCGGATGTTGATCAATGGGCTATTTGTCTTTTTTTTATGTTTAAACTTTATAGCTACCATATCTTTTTACTGAATGTTATTTTCCAAAATCATCTGAGTGCTGTTTACATAGATAAGGCTTTTAAAATAGCTTTGATTTTCCATACAGATTAACAGATTGATTAAACAGATTTTCCAGGCAGTTTTTTTTGGGGGGCATTAGCGTTTCGCCATACAACCAGCGCTTATATTATTATATTATAATATATTTTAAGTCTTTTCCAAGGATCAGCTGGTTCGCCATTATACGGGATAGTTTATGTGATTTTTATCTGTAAACTTTTAGCTTATTATGTGAACTGTTTTTGTTGTAACTGTGAATTTTAAAACTGTGACAATATTGTAAATATTTTATTTTATTTTTCGAACTTTAAATGTTCTAGGTTAGGTAAGTTTTGTTTTAATTTATAACTATTAACTTTAACAGGACCCCTAGTTCCAAAAGTAGCCACATGGCTCGCAAGAGCAACAGTCCGATTCAACAGGCATTGTAACATATGATTCAAGCAGGGACAATAAATTAAATGAAAATAATGTGTTTTTTAATAATAATAGTAATGCATTAAATAATTACACCACAAATAAAACTGCAAAACGGCCGCGTAATGCGGGTAATTCAGAATTACTTACTAAAAAAAATAAAATTAAACCTCCAAAGAAGTGCAAAAAATCTACTCCAAAAAGTAGTAATCTGATGCGCACACAGTCTCTACAATCCTTAAGTGGATCTGCTAGAGACATTACACCTTTGTTATCGAGGGCATGTCCTACTAATACCTCGCCAAATTTTTGCACCCAAATCCTTTTGCGCCGTTAAGCCTTAACGATGATCAAGAAACGCCTGAAGAGAATCCATCACCTAGCAAGTCACCAAAACCTCCTCCAATTTTTATTTCAAATGTAAGTGACTATCTACAGTTTTGCAGAGCATTAACGGAACTACTTGGAGCCTCGACCTTTGACTGCAAGTCACGAGTAGATAACGTAATGCTGTCTACTAAAACGGTGGATGGATACTACAACAGAAAAGCAATAAAATATCTACAAGAAAATCAAGCTCAGTACCACACTTATCAGATGAAACAAGATAAGGCTTTCAGGGTGGTACTGAGAAATCTACACCACACCATACCCGCGGAGGTCATACAAGAAGATCTGGAAAAAAATGGCCACAAGGTCAGAAAGGTGACAAATGTGAAACATCCAGCTACAAATGTGCCACTACCTCTATTCTTTGTCGACCTTGAACCTCAAGAAAACAACAAAGATATTTTTAATATTAAAGCGGTATGTACACAAGGTTAGGTAGAGGAACCATACAAACCAGTGTAAGCGATGCCAGCAGTATGGCCACAGTAAAACATACTGTAACCATAGGCCAAGGTGTGTAAAGTGTGCTGGATATCATTTATCCACTGAATGCACAAAGCCTAGAGACATCCCTGCAACTTGTGCACTTTGCTAGGAAGGGCATCCCGCTACTTATAAGGGCTGTGAAATTCATAAAGAGCTACAGCGCCTTCGGAGGAAAACAGGCACACAAAATGGCCGCAGTCTCAACCACGTCCAAGGCATGAAGAAATGCCTCTGCTCAAACCGGCAGACTTTCCTCCAATACCAAAGAAGGAGAATCCACAGCAGCAGCCACCATCTCAGCCATCTACCAGTTTCTAGTATCGTTCCGCTGGGGTCTCGGGGTCACCAACCAACTCCACACCTATCTCTACTGACATGACTACAATGTTGACTTCCTTCATCTCTGAATTCAAATCACTCATCAATCCACTCATCATTCTTCTTACAACACTTGTAACAGATCTCATTCATACTCATTTGTAACAGACTTACAAAATAAACTCGCCCTCTTCACTTAACACTCTTCCTCATTCACTTGCAGTCCTTCTCTGGAACGCAAACGGGCTGAATACCCACAGAGACGAACTAGATATTTTCTTGCATGAAAAGGAATTGACGTTGCGCTAATAACAGAAACACACTTCACTGGACGATCGTACTGTAACATAACCGACTACACCACTTATAGAGCAGACCACCCGGACGAACAGCCCATGGTGGCACTGCCATTCTCATCCGCTCCTCATTAATTCATCATCATTACTTAATAGAACAGTCCGATTCTCTTCAGTCCGTAGTAGTGACCCTGTCTTGCCATCCATTCTCATTGAACGTGGCTGCAGTGTACTGCCCTCCCAATAAAGACATCTCTTCTCAAGAATTCAATGCATTCTTTCACAAACTGTGGTCCAGATTTGTGGCAGGAGGGGACTACAGCGCCAAGCATCCGCAGTGGGGTTGTCGCACAGCTAACCCTAGAGGACGGAGACTACTCAACGTTCTTACTGACTCTAATTACCAAGTGCTATCTCCTGACCAACCAACTTACTGGCCGACAGCCCTCTCTAAATTGCCTAGATTTTTTCGTTACTTCCCGGACTTTTACGAATTATACTGATGTCTAACACTTACAGATCTCTCTTCAGACCACAGTCCTGTACTTTTAGTTCTTACTGCCACACCTAACGTACTTCCCACCCGACTCTAATTACTGGACCAATTGACTGGGACCTTTTTCAGACTATATAGAAAGTAAACTCAACTTGTCCCTTTCCTTAAAAACAGCCGACGAAGTAGACGAAGCAGTACATACTTTGACTAAATCAATACAGACTTCTATCTGGGAATCAACTACTCACTTAAACCGAAAGACGTACACCAGACAGTACAACCTACCTGTTCAAATACGACTACTGATCAGGGAAAAAAGGAGAGCTCGAGCGACCTGGCAACGGACACATTACCCTAGTGACAAAACAACTTATTCCAGACTTACAAGACAATTGAACGGAGTTTACAAACACTGAGAACTCAGAAATATGATGACTATATCTTAAAACTAACCACAGATCGCAAATCTCTATGGACAGCTACACGCCGACTGCTAGCACATAAATACATATCTTCACCTCTTAGACGAGATGATGACGGTACGTGGGCGCGATCAGACGAGGACGCAGCCACTCTTTTTGCTCAACACTTGACCAACGTCTTTACACCTCACCCAGATATGACAGATGATTTACACACCTCAGAAGTACCTCTTCCTCTCTCACTACCGCCTAAAGCATTTACTCCCTCAGACATTAAGTATGTCATCAAATCTCTACCTTCTCGAAAATCTCCCGGCTATGACCTCATAACTTCTGAAATTCTTCATTATCTTCCTAGAAAAGCTCTTATCTAGCTAACCTATATATACAACTCTGTCCTTCGTACTACATAGTTTCCAATATTGTGGAAGTACTCCGTGGTACGGATGATCCCGAACCCTGGGAAACCCGCACATCTTCCTTCCTCCTATAGACCTATCAGTTTACTTCCGACATTAGGGAAAGTTCTTGAGAAACTACTTCTAAAGCGCATCAGCCCCATATTTGCGGAGCTTGGTGTTGTGCCTAACCATCAGTTTGGCTTCAGAAGGAAACATAGCACAATTCAACAGTGCCACAAGGTAGTAGACGAGATCGCTTCAGCCCTGGAGAGAAAACAGTATTGCGCGGGGGCATTTTTAGATGTTACCCAGGCTTTTGATCGCGTGTGGCATCCTGGTTTATTGTTCAAACTAAAAAAATGTCTTCCCTCTACCTATTTTCTCATCCTGCGTTCCTATCTACCAGAAAGGTTCTTTCAGGTCAGCTGTGGCACAGCACTCTCTTCCTTTTCATCAGTGGGGGCAGGGGTGCCGCAGGGGAGTATACTTGGTCCCGTCCTTTACACAGTGTACACATCAGACATACCTACAAATCCATCCACAGTACTTTGTACATATGCAGACGACACAGCCATACTCGCAACAAGTGCAGACATCACATCAGCTTCACACAATTTACAGACACATTTAAATACAATCGAATCATGGGCAAAAAAGTGGCGAATTAAAATGAACCCACAAAAATGCCAACATGCCACATTTACTCTCCGGCGGGGCTCCTGTCCTCCAGTCTTCTTCAATCACAATTCTCTCCCTGTAACAGAGCTGGTGCGCTACCTTGGGCTCTTCATTGACAAAAGACTCACGTGGAACCCGCACACAAGACTTAAAAGACAAGCACTGACTAAAAGGGCCAAACTTCTTTACAGACTTATCGGAAGACGATCCAAATTACCTACAGAACTCAAAAGACTGATATATATTTCTGTAATCAAACCAATTTGGACTTACGGACTTGAATTGTGGGGTTCAGCTAAACCTACAAACTTACGTACCATTCAGACATTCCAATCTAAACTACTTCGACAGATAGTTGATGCTCCTTTCTACGTCTCAAACCTTACGCTCCATAATGACCTCAACGTTCCTTTCGTACAACAACTTGCCAAGACAAAATATCATAAACTGCATACTACTCTCTCCTTTTGCTCTAATCCTTTTGTATAATCTCTAGCCTCCACTACGATCCCTGACAATCCGCCTCGCCGTTTGAATCGCCAGTGGCCCCGAGATTTTCTTCAGGACTGATCAGTGCTAGTGGTATCCCGTAGAGAGTGCTACCGCTGGGTAGTTTCTCTCCTCCTACCTTCTCACAGCCTGCAGTTTCATTATTCAACTTCCTATTTGCTTATTGTATATATGTAATACAGATTGTAAATTTCTAAATAAACAAAAAAAAAGAAAGTCTTTTCCAAACAATTTAGGAGCGAGAGTGTTTAGTTTTTTATACAAAAGGTGTTCATTATATTAGCTATCATTATAGGTCTTTTCCAGCGTTAATATTATAACCTAGCCGCATTTGTAGTTTTTAATGAATTCGTATAGTAAATTTAGAACTGCGAATATCTGAGAAAATATTATTTGATTATAGTGGAAAGAAGCGGGCAGAAATTTAAACAATTCATCAAATAATTGTTTTCTTGCAATGGAACATAATGGGCATATGTTGGAAGTCCTCTTTAACTTTGCAAGTTGCGCTTAATGGGGATTCTCTTTGTCCTATTTTATACAAATAAGCGCCACACACAACGTGGTTGGACCTCAGCCTGCTAATTGCGGTTACCATATGTTTATGATCCGCCATTTCCTTAAACCAAGGGACTGTGTCAACTCTCTTCACATTTTCTTTGTAGAAATTATCCTTCGAGCTAGAGGCTTCGTATTGCTTTTGCCACTTTTCAATTATTCTTCTCTTTAGTATCACCTTTAAGTCAGACGGAGGTAACTTGTAGTCCAGATATTCCCCTGACACCGCTACCTCTTTGGCTAATAAATCAACGGTTTCGTTATGTATGAGCTCACTATGTCCCTTAATCCATATGAAATTTACAGTGATATTTTCGTTTTTTAAAATACTAAGTAACTCCAAGATTTCTGTTAAAATATGATTTGGGGGAGCTGCAGAGACATTTTTAATTTAATTAGACCGCTAAGGCTAACAGATAATATTAAGTAATTTTTAGGAGGTAGGAGCTGTATATATTGGAGAGCCAGGCGAAGGGCAATGAGTTCCGCGGTAAATACTGAAGTGTGTTCATTTAACCGAATTAATTTGCAGAAGTTAGCTGCGGGGATCAAACATAGCACAACCCATGTTATTTCCATGTTGGATCCATCTGTATAGATACAGTATCCTTGAGGCCATTTTCTACTTATTAAAGCATTAAAATAAGGATTTCTTTCATCTTTAGGTAGTGCAGATAAATTTTCACTCTCAGTCAAGGATTCGAAATTTACAGAATACACTGGCAATTTATTGCTGGAATGGACCATAGTCCATTCCGTGACATGTCACGGAAGCAAGATGCTCTGTGAGACTGTCTGTAAAGCTGTGGAGGATTCTTTTTATTCCAAAACCTATAAGTCAGAACCTTAGTATTTACTTGACAAACTTTATTGTAGGAATCCAGGCTGCTGTTCACCAGGCAGCTAACTTCACAAGTTATTGTAAATTTAACCATTTTTATTTCAGGAAAAATTATCATTTCAGAAAATTCCAGTCGCTATATTTTAGGATAACTTTATCCTAAAAATGGGTTTAATCGTATGGGTTTTAAGGAAGGCTACTCAACATTTATTTATCATATTTAAACACTTACAAGACTGACTTTCTTTCGTTGCAATTAACAAATTTTTATAAATAAGATTATAATTTACTCCAGAAATGGAAATTATTAAGAACTCAATCTAATATTTGGCTAATTGTATCCATTTTAAGGGAGGCTATCAATACCCTACTCAGCATTTATTTATCATATTCAAAGAACATTGTAAGAAAGGAGAAGATGTCCTTTTAAAGAAAAAATTTAGTAGAACTGAACAAAATAAATCTTTATCTGGATTTTATAAAAGATAAAGTATCTTCTGTTTCTTTCTTTCGATGTACCTACCATCCAAGACAAGTTACTTACCATGAGTTTGGTACTAGTGTAATTTAAATTGGTTCCGAATTAGTTGAGTATGCGATTCTAAGGAAATAAGAATTTTTCTTTTTTGGTAGAACCATCGCAGAAGGGAACCAAAATATTTGTACACAAATTCGTTTTTCATCATGTTTCGTCTCTATGCATTTTGATGTAATCTAAGGTTCACTTCATCTATACCAGTCAAGCATTAAATGTGTTGCTAAAATTCCGAGTTCAAAGAGGTTGAGTCATATGAAAGCGACTTCAATGATTTTCTTTAAACTTGCTTTACCTAGGATTGCTTTCTTTTCTTAACATGAAATTTCTTATTCATCTTCACTTTCTTTCCTTTTCTTCTCAACCGCATATTTATATATATATATATAAAAGAATTGTTAGTTAAAATCAATCTTAATATTGTCTTCATTATGATAGATTAGAGTTTTTGTCCTGTAACAAAAGTAAAGAAGGTAGGTTCTCCGCCGTATTGCTTTTGATATATCTAACGGCAAAGCACTAGGTGTCGTATTCTGGCCGGACTGGTGGTCACTAGCCGACCGTAACACACATATCAGCTACTCCTTTTACCAACTGATAGATTGGTACTTACGCAATGCACACGTGCACGCCGGTGTAAGATAATCCTATAGGGTCAAAACAGTAACCTCTCTTTCTCTTAACTTCCCTTATTGCTACTGTTAGCATTAGATTACTTTGTTTATTATCAATCCTTTAATACTTTAGAGATAAATAAAAATATCAACGGTTTTAAGTTAAAAGATTCTATATTTTATCTCGAGATAACATATTAAATTACCTATTATATAAATATCCATTAAATTATAAAAACAATACCAAAATAATAGTTTCTATAACATTTTTCTATTCTCTTTACTTAATTCCAACAAATGCAACCAAGTAAAAAAGGTGAACAATGAAATTAAGTATACGCGTTGGCTAGCGCTTGAAGTTGTGAAGTCCATCTAGCGATGAAGTGTACGACTGTATCTCAAGGCAGCAGGCGTCAGATTTTCCATTAAATGATCGCGCAGCCATCGACTGCTCAGACGTCTTTGGCTGTGAATCTATGGGGAGAGTGGAAGTCGAGAGAGAGCTTGGATAAGGAGATTAGAGACGTAAAATGGAGCTCGACTTTGGTGTTTACGATTTTTTACTGTAGAGATTGAATGCATTACAGGTTTTGTGTTTTTGGCCGTCCCGTAAAATTCGTATAATGTTATCTGAGAAACAGAGATCTGCGAGGACTTTACAGAACTAATATAAAAAATGGTAGCGTGAGTAGAAATGCTGGACTGTACTGGCAGAGTATTGGTGATGGTGATGTTTTCTTGAAGACAGTGTGCACAAGCTAACCCTTGAGTCTAGCTAGACAGTTTGCGTCTAGTTAACCCTTGAGTATGCTTGTTCTAATTGTAAACTTCTCTTATTTATCCTTCCAGATCTCCTAGAGGTTGAGATAGGCGGATCTTTATCTCTTCTAGCCTCTGGTAGGTGAGATGCGTTATGTCTCATGTGACGTAACAGTTGGGCGGTTTGCCAATGATTTTTTGATGCAGGCAAGATATACTGCCAGCAATCCATTACAGTAAGTAGCGTGATGAATGTAGAGTGGTGCAGCGTTAGCTGGTGTGAATCACTTTCAAGAGTGACGTGATTAGTTAGTCTTGTTTGTTTAAAGGCTAGATTAGCAAGTACGGCTAGCTTGGTAAACCTTTCCAAGGTTGAGACTTGTTGACTTGTCAAAGTTGATCTGGCAACTGATGGTTGTTTTTTAACACCCTCCAGCGGCACTTTTATTCAGTTTCTCCCATCGCTAGAGACAGCTTCTAGGTGTTAGATTCGCTGTCGAAGTTGAAGCCGATTCGCCGATACGTTGTAGTGGCGTAACAGAGGAGATAATGAGCAGTTGATGTCTGCTTAGAGAATCAGTGATGGCACCTCGATCGGGTGCTAATGAAACTTGAGTCTAGTTTTTGTATGACGAATTTGTTGAGGCTCACTGGCGCTCCTAGCGTCTTAATTTGAAATTAATAAGAGGGAGAAAGGAATTTAAATGTTTACAAGAATTAAAACCTCTCAATAAAAATTCTAGAATGCTAACCCTCAATCCTCTTATTGATAATAATAGGGTCATTAGAGTAGGAGGTCGTTTAGTAAATTCTGATTTGCCTTATGTACAAGTTCATCTTATTATCTTAGATAATAAACATCATGTATCAACTTTAATTTGTAAATATTTTCATGAAATTAATTTTTTCATATTGGAGCATAGGGATTACTATACAAAATCCGTAAACAATTTTGATTCTTAATGGAAAAAATTTGTGTAAATTTGTAATTAGCAATTGCTTTAATTGTTTTAAAGCCAAATCCCGTTTTCAGCAACATTTGGGGGGGCCACTTCCGGCTGAAAGAGTAACTGAAAGCAAAGCCTTCACTAACACTAATGTAGATTATGCCGGCCCCATTTTAATAAAACAGCACCAGAAGAAATGCTCCTTTCATTACAACTTATATCTGTTTCTTTATCTGCTTCTCAACGAAAGCAATTCATCTTAAAGTAGTCAGTGACTTAAAAACAGATTCTTTCATCCCGCTTTTAATCGATTCTTGCGCGACGAGGTCACAAGTAAGAACGTGTTTTCTGATAATAGAACCACATTCGTTGGCGCTATAAACAAATTTAGAGATCTAGGTTTGCTAATCTCATCTAAAAAAATCACCAAAAAAAAAAAAAAATACATTTATGCTGATCAAGGCGTATTATGGCATTTTATCCCTCCTTATTCCCCTCATTTCGGTGGCTTATGGGAGGCTGGCGTTAAAACCATGAAGCACCATCTACGATGAACCTTAAAAAAATTAGGCGTGAACGATTGAAAGTACACTATTGTGCCAAATAGAAGCGATTTTAAATTCACGACCTTTAGTTCCCTTATTATCGAGACCTGATGATCTTTCTATCCTAACACATGCTCATTTCTTCTCCTTATTGCTCTTCCTTATCATATGCTCTCCACGTTAAGAGATGGCAGCGTGTACAATATTCATACAGCCAGTTTTGGAAGAATTGGTCTGAGGCATACCTTACTCACTTGCAGCAGTTTTCTAAATGGGCGAAACATTACCCATCTATTAATAGTGGTGCGATTGTTCTCATAAAGAAATAAAATCCTACAGTTAGATCTAGCAAGAGTGAGTTAGATCTACCCAGCAAGGAACAGAATTGCGAAAGTGATCAAATTAAAAACTAACGCTGGTGCAGTAGAAAGAGCATGAAAAAGCTATGCCTACTCCCAATTTGTGAATCATCCCAAAACTACTTGATGATCAGTATTGTAGATTGAATATACATGATTGTATTTGTGTTTCTAATGTATTTCTATATTTGTGTTTATTTCTTCTTGAGTTTAATTAAATTTAATTATAATAATAAGTCTTCATTTAAATATTTGTAAAATTACATATTTGTTTTTTTAATTACATAGTGACGGTCGAATGCTCATGTTCCACAAGACCGTTTTAATTCAAATTTAATGTATTTTCTTTATTTTCCAACTAATTTTTCATTTTGTTACTGTATTTCCTTTCTGTTGTTTTTCTTTTTTTTGAGCGATTAAATCCCTCACGAGATGCGGGATGTTGAGCTTCATTGGCGCTCCTAGCGTCTTAATTTGAAATTAATAAGAGGAAGAATAGAACTTGTGTAGAGCCAATCTCTGTCAGTCAGTCTCAGCTGGTTTGTCAATATACAAAATACAGTCTACTTAATAAATTCAGAAATGGTACTCATCTATAATAGTTTTCTTTTATTGCAAACAGATCTTTAATAGAACCAGCAACTAGTATCAAAGGGTAAGCTCCTCTAAAATGGATAAAGCGCCTGAAGACACCGCAGAATAGGATGGTGATTAGTTTCATTACACATTGAATCTTTCAAAATATTGAAATATTACTGTAGAGCAGCGGTTCTTAACTTTATTGTGCCATACAGGTCCCCAAAAGGCAGGATTTCTTCTTTCTTCAGAAAATTTTATAGATGAATAAAATACGAGGGTGGTTTGAAAAGTTCTCGGAATGTACTAGAAAGAAGTGTCTTACTCGGTGAAAATGCTTTTATTTGTCAACATGGTCTCCCTGTAGACTAATGCATTTGGTCCAGCGATGTTCCAATGCCTTTATGCCCTCTCGAAAATGAGATTCCTCCAGGCCTGCAAAGTACCTCTCCAATTCGGCTGTCAGTTCTTCCGTTGTAGGAAATCTCCGTCCACCGAGGAAAATTTTCAGCTTGGGGAAGAGATGAAAGTCTGATGGTGCCAAATCAGGTGAATAAGGTGGATGTGGCAACAATTCGTACCTCAGTTCATGAAGTTTTGCCATGGCAATAACACTTGTGTGCGGGCGGGCGTTGTCCTGATGAAAGATGACTTTCTTCCTTGCCAAACCAGGCCTTTTTTCGCGTATCTTTTCCTGTAGTTGGTCTAGGAGGTTTGCATAGTATTGCCCCGTAATTGTTTGGCCAGTAGGAAGATAATCTATCAGCAGAATGCCTTTTGCATCCCAGAAAACTGAGGCCATGACCTTTCCGGCCGAACGTACTGCCTTTGCTTTCTTTGGTGGTGGTGACTCAGCATGTTTCCACTGCTTTGACTGCTGTTTTGTCTCCGGGGTATAGTAGTGGATCCAAGTTTCATCTGTAGTCACAAACCGGCGCAAAAAATCTTGTTGGTTGCGCTGAAAACGGGCCAGACTTTGTTTGGACATTTCCAATCTGGTGCGTTTATGGTCCAATGTCAAGAGCCGCGGCACCCATCTTGCCGATAATTTTTTCATTCCTAATTCTTCGGTTAAAATGTGATATACCCGTTCAGATGACATCCCTATAGCTTCAGCAATCTCTCGCACTTTCAGTCGACGATCCTCCATGACCATTTTATGCACTTTTGCGATAAATTCTGGGGTCGTAGCACTTTTTGGCCGTCCACTACGCGGATCATCATCTAAGCTCTCCCGACCAAATTTAAACTCGCTGGTCCACTTGGCAACAGTTGAATATGAAGGAGCAGAGTCCCCCAGTGTGTTCTGAAAGTCGGCATGAATTTCCTTTGCTTTCATACCTTTCTTTACAAAGTACTTAATCACTGCTCGAATCTCAGTTTTTCCATTGTCACAAATCACTACGCGGGAACAACAACAAAGAGTCGTCACTACCACTCTCCTGCAGCAAGAGCACTGACGCGCCACGTGTTCACTCACAAAGGATGTGTGATTATTGCGCGGGAACCTCGTTGCTCTATCACTGACATCTAGCGGTGATTCCGAGAACTTTTCAACCACCCTCGTAGATTACAAAGAGAAAGACAAGCGAATTTTTAGCATCTGATTGTTTTCTTATTTTCTCTTAGAGCCCTAGTAACAGGGGTGTATGTAATCGAGTAAGAGTGGTGGGGTATATGTAATCGAGTAAGAGGGGTGGGGTATATGTAATCGAGTAACAGGGGTAGTGTAATCGTGTCAATTTTTTTTTTCAATTCATGATTTATTATAACTTCTGAGATATTATTCCATGATAACCTGCAACTGGTAACGTTATTCGTCCATTATCAGGATGTCTTGATATACTGGGTGAGATCGCCGAGTAGCACAAAGTCAGAGACACTCTGAACATAAACAAACATACACACAACAACTTACACACCACAAATAATAATAGTAATAATAATTATAATATTATTATTAATCAATTAATTAAAAAAATTAAAATGAATGAAACTTTCTTACGGAAAAATGGTTGATGTTATCCAGTCCAGCGGAGCCAAACTATCCATCCATTTCATTGTTAAAATATGGAATATTTTAATTTGTATTCTATTTAATAAATATTGAGGTTTATATTACATTAAATGTAAACATTTTTCTATCATTAGCAATTATTGATATTATTTTATATATATATATATATTTACATACATGGTATAGAGTACAAAATAATTATGAGTCCATCCAGAACTCTTCATAATCCCCTCTGCGACCACCATTCTCATCTAAACTTAGTTAAATTTACAACAAATAAACCAGAACCTATCAAATATCAAAAATTAAATATCCAATTTATTTTACCCTTTACCCATTTTGTACACCATTATCCTGATCCAATATGTGAGCCTTTATTTTATATATAATTATTTCACAGGCAGTTATTTATTGTATAATATCTTTCAATTTTCTGTATATTAATATTTAATTTATAATCAATAATTAAAATATATATAAATCACAATATAATACTAGGATGGGTAGTTTTTCATTCTTGTAATGACATTTAGTATATATATATATGTGTGTGTGTGTGTGTGTGTGTGTGTGTGTGAGTGTGTGTGTGTGCGAGAGAGAGGTATGAGAGAAAAAAAAATTCGGCTCTAGATCCGTGCAAATGCTCTCTCAGTAGATTACATTAGATTGAGCCTCATTCCACTGTGACCTACATTAAGAGGTCTATTGTGGATCCCCTAAGATTATAGCACACCCTTCAGCTTCTCCCTCTTAATCAGGCCTAGCAAAGCTGAAAGTGGATCCGTCATGAAGCTCATGAACCTTGTCCTCACCAGGCCGGCATACTCACAAAAGGTTGTGTACTGGGATTTCCTCCTCGGCCTTGCAGAATCTTGTTATATACGCAAGTAGTAATTGGTGCATGTGCCTATTTAGCCTACAATGCCCTGTTAATAGACCCACTATTAGCCTTCATATACCTTCGGTTATGGCTCAGACGTCCCTGGTAAATTTAGGTAAATGTTTCTTACAGGGGCAGGTAACAAGTTGACTCTCTAACCTTTGAGATTACAACCGGCTATTGTCTGACCAAACAGTCAATTCCTATTTTACCTGCCCCCCTCATGACATGATTTTAAGGGACATTTTCAGAATTTCTTGATCATTTGTATCCCAGCACTTACAAAGTACATACAGATTCAAATGGATAGAATTATGGAATTTCTGAAAAGTTTATTTAGTTATGGGAAACATATGGCAGCAGTAGGAATCGCACAATTTTTAGTAACACACCACCTAATAAGTCAATTTGTGGTGTGTGTCCACAAATTACACATAGCATAAATTGACTTATTAAGTGGTGTTATTAAAAATCCTACTGCTGCCACATGTTTCCCACAACTAGATAAACTTTTCAGAAATTCCATAATTCTATTCATTTGAATCTGTATGTGGTGCTGGGATACGAATGTCCAAGAAATTTTGAAAATGTCCCTTAAATCATGTCATGATGGGCAGGTAAAAAAAGGAATTTACCGCTTAGTCAGACAATAGTGGTGGTTAGTGAGAGTTAGAGAGTGTATACTTGGTCAACTTGTTCCTGCCCCACTATGAGATGAGTTTAACCCGTCTTTAGATCAAAATTTAGCCTGCCTCTGCCTTGGTGTTCTGTGCCACCATTGCAGATGCTGGACTTTTATCCAATGCTGGGTAGAAGCTTGAATCCTGGGCAATCCTCAGAAGAACTCGCGGCCTTTAAAGATATCCTTCGAGCTCTTCAAATGCTCACAGTATAAAAAAATGAATATTACATATTGGAACTTGCAAGAAATTATATTAATAAAAAAGAATAAAAAGATATTACAAGAAAAGTGAAATATGAAAAACGATAAAAAAAAGCTGGTGTGAATCACTCATACTGTTCGGTATTTATCGAAATTTAAATTTGCCGCCCAAATAATTTAATATACTAAATATAAACTGATAACTCTAGGCTGTGTCCTAATCAGAGAGTGGGGGTAGTCCCTTTGAAATTGCCCTTCCACTCAGTCACAAAGTAACATCCAGACAAGTAACATAGTGCAGTGCGAATATTTGCCTACTTAATTTGCATTTCCGCCTTTCCGTTTGGTGGAAAACCCATGTTTGCCACATCTGGTTTTTCTCAGCGTTAATCGTGATAGTCGATTTCTTGTCGGGTGAGTGCCTACGGATTCTCCAAGCCTGTAAGAGTGAACGGCAAGCACGTGGTCTCTACTTCCGCTGCTTCTCCGACCGTACAGCTTTCCTGGAGCCCGTTTAAATTTTCAGCTATTTTCATCAGCCGTACTGTGTGGACAACGACGTTGGAACTACAGGCATATGGTTCTTTTTTGTTTCCTTTTTCCTGTCTCCTATTTTCCTTCCATTCCCCATATGGGCTGAGGGTCAGTTGAACCACACTGATTTTAAGGTGTCTGCGTTTTGAGGTAAGCGCCACTCCTTTTGGCTTGGTGAATTTAATAACTATTTTTTGCTTCTCATGTTGTATTTGTTAAATATTAATTTGTTCATGTTATCTGAGCCCATATGGCTCAATCTTTTATACAGTCCACTCAATATTTTCCGTAACTTAATATTATCAAACATTTCATTTATTATTCATTTTATTATACCCCCTGTTAATCACTCTAACAGAGCCTAGCAGAGGTATTAATTATTAAATATATTATACCTGTCTTTTTATACCAAACAGAGCCTACCAGAGGGACTGGAAAGCCTACGAAAGGCGCCCCCCTCTCACCCTTTTAATTTTCTTTTATTGTTTTATTTTATTTCCTGCTTTTTTATTAAACAGAGCCTACCAGAGGCCCCCACAAACTTTACCCTTAAGGTGGTAAACGTTATTTAATTTTTTATTAATTTAGTATTGTCTATTTTTGCAAGTGCTGTATTTCGTTAAAATCACGTGGTTTGAGGTTAGGCACGTGCTTGGCGTTCAAAGGAAGTAGAGAGTCGCGGCCATATTTTATTCCACGGCCTGATATCATTTGGTTTCTTATCACCGTGGCCCTTAAGGTAATATAGTGTCCGATTGCAGCGACACACTTACGCGCCCTCTGACCAGCTGAGTAACCTTCCAGCCTGTAACCTGCTGGCAAGAACCTCCTTATTTGTTTACGTTTGCGTGATTTAAGTTTATTATTATTGAATTTTCTTTTAGAAATTCATTATAAATACATTTTTG
>JAAEAF010013408.1:0-13706 GCA_011037195.1 Triatoma infestans | reverse complement strand
TTAACTCATAGATTTTCGTTAAATTTTATTATATTTCTAACGTCATTTATATTTTTTTAAACCATCTACCAATTAGTAGAGGGGGAAGATGGAAAAACAGAAAAAAGCTTATATAATATGTTATAATTAAAACAAAAGCTCATATAATTAATATTAAAAAAACACACAAAGGTTATATATAATATGTTATAATTAAAACAAAAGCTTATATAATTAATATTAAAAAAACACACAAAAGCTTATATAATATGTTATAATTAATATTTGAAATTACAGCATCCCTGAAAAAAAAAAAATAAGGAAAAAGTTAGATAAATATTATTGCTCAATACATTAAATCGGGGCATGCTTAATCCCTCACCGCGTTAAGGGTGTGTTAGGGCTTGATGGCGACGCAACCTCCCGCGGCGGCGGCGGCAGGACACACACGGACATGTCCGAGGATCCTTTGAAGGAACTGCATTATACAATAGAATTATTAAAATAATTCAACTATAGATATTTACCATTATAAGCTGCAGCGGACGGCCTCATCCCAAACAGGGCCCCGCAGTGATTGCAGTAATACTACACAAAATCCCCCAATTGAGTCAAATTGGAAATAACATTAAGATGGTACGAAATACAATTGGTACTTACATATCTTGTTACGTCCATCACCATTATATATTGAGGGCAGCATCCACCGAAATGCAACAAAACTTATCACGCCACATTCTTTGAGCCAACATCCGCTTACAGATGCCCTGCAATGCGGGGAGGGGCCAATGCTTAATACTTTTTGCGCATAACCTAATGAAAAAAACGCCACTTTGGCTAAATACACCGCCTAATTTAACAAAAAAACATAAAGTTCAGTTCAGTTCAGTTTTAGTATTATAAAAAAATACATACCTCACTTTGGCTAAATACTTATTTTTTGTATGTATACACCGCCTAATTTAACAAAAAAAACAAAGTTCAGTTAAGTTCTGTTTTTTTATGTAAAGTTATGTTTAAGTATTATGAAAATACATACCTCACTTAACAAAAAAAAACATAAAGTTCAGTTATGTTTTAAGTACTGTAAAAAATACATACCTCACTTTGGCTAAATACTTATTTTTTGTATGTATACGCCGCCTCACTTAACAAAAAAAAACATTAAGTTCTGTTTTTAGATATTGTAAAAAAAAATACATCTGTGTAAAAAAAAATATTTTTTATTTATAATGTGATAACAATTATAATTTTTACGTTTACATTCAGACCAATATATAATTAAAAAAATTCATACCTGCAATGAAATGTCCCTTTATTCACAACTCCGCATTACAATTCCCATATGCAAATGTGCTGACTCCATCAGATTTGATAATCCTTTTTTCGTCTGCAGATGAAAGACTTCGTTTCAGCATTTCAATGGAGTAAACATTATGCTCCATTGATCTAATCGATCTCATCTTGCTTAACATTTGCGTATTGTTGAACAGTACTTTTTTATAATCCTCAAAGCCAATTTTCTTGAGTGTTGATCTTTGAACGCCTTTTGCTCTTTTCTTGATCTCGCCAGCTACATCAATGGCATACATTTTCGGCCTTAAAGCCACAACTTCGTTAATTATTTGTGCATTTACCTCATCTTTGAACTTTCGCAGCACCTTCTTGTTTTTAGTTGAGTAGTTGGGGTGATCGGGAGGATAATCAGATGTGTCAAAGTGTTCCTCCATCTCCTGCATGTCTTTGAAAACATCGTCTGTGCAAATTCCATAGATTAAGGAGTCCGTATCAGTGTATATAAGTTTCAAACGTTCTGGACCATATTTGCGCAGCATTACGTCATAGTGAAATTCCAAAAGGATCGTCTTCGAAATTTCCAGGATCGATAATCCGATGTATGACTTGTTGAAGAATATCCTGGTTTTCGCCATCTGCACCCCAACCAAATTTTCACCATAAATTGTCCTGTCCAGGAAATTTGGTTTTGCGACCAATTTCATCAGTCTTCTTTCATTATTTACAAGCTCATATTTCATCCGTTTTCGCACATTTTCCATGGTCTTTCCAAAGTTAGCGCTGTTGTAGAGTTTATATTGGTTTTTTCAAAGTTGTTGGTTGCCTTCTTGCGCATATCTGTGTTCAATTTAATGTAAGGTAGAAGCCATGGGGATTGTTTAAACTGTATTGCTCGGTGGACCTTCACCAATTGCAGCCCATGGTCGAGAGCCTGTTTTAGGGCGATGTAATGGACGACATATCTCTCCCGTTTGCCCAGATGAGGTATTAATTTTTTTATATTTCCATCGCTGTTGGGTGGCACAATAGATTCTGCTAGGAATGGGAGATCGTTGTGGAGGTTGTGAAGATGTTCAGGATATTCTAGATCCACCTCCAATATGTAGCCATATTCAGAATCGTCCGAGATGTCTTGCACTTGTATTTCTCCAGGTCACTCTGCCCACTTGAAGCCTCCGTAAGGTAGAAATCTGCTCTGGGCATCACCATATAAGTTGTTGGCGTCGTAGTACATTATATAAGTAGATTCCTGTGATGAGTCGTAATCAGGCATATACTTATTATTTGCTTTTGCATACCTGAGAGATGCTTGGCAGACGCCTCCTCTTATTCCTCGTTCAACCATTAATATCATGTCATAGTCCAGTAGAAGTTCCAATTTGACGCCAGTTAAACGTAGCATTGCATCCCACGCCATTCCTGGTGCTGTGAAATAATGTGCTGGGTCGAGTTTATGTACGTTCATGGTCACTTGACGGAAGTTTTCAAAAACATCGGCTAGCAGCAATACATCTGTTTGTAGATAAATGTCGCTATATTCTCCTAACGTGGAGCAATTAAATTCCTTCCATACGGTGGTGGCGTGGTTATAATCCTCTTCATCGATGTTGCTGTCTGTTAATTTGTTGTAAAATGCTTCCTTCGGTGGTAAAACGTCGTCGTCCAATCTTTCCCAAGAACTGACATAGTCGTACGGGAAAACGCCTTTTCTTAGCACAAGTGGAAGCTGCACTTCATTAAAAAATTTTGCTGTTTCTGTAAAGCTGGTTTTTGGTAGGTTGCTGACTAATTGACTCAGACTCTCAGCCATGAATCTGAATGAGTCAATGAAGCGAAATTGCACCCCATTTATGTATTTGGTGAACGAGATAAAATTTTCTTCTGTGTGGGGTATTACATTAATTCTGCCAGGTAGCTTTCCCAATTCCTTTATGATGAAGTGTGCGTCATATCTGCTCAGATTATGTATGATGACTGGAACATAGTTGGGTTTCCTACATCTAAATTACATTTATTGCATGCAGGTCCTCTATACTTGCCGGAAATATGGCAGTGATCGTGTACCTTATGATTGCGTTCTTCAAAATTTCGCTTGCAGAGATAGCAGATCTTGGCCGCCTTCCATTCTCTCTCCTCCAATTCATCAATCGCCATTTCTTCATTTCTATTCATAATCTTCTTAATTGGAGTTGATAACCTATCCAAATAGTCTAGGAAAAATTCAGCGGCACACTTTCCTCTGTACAAGTATGGTTTTGTAAGAGGCCAAAGATGTTCTATTTCAGCAGCAGGTTTAACATAGGCGCAAAAGGAAAATGGCGTGTGTTCTTGATAAGCTGTTGTGTATGAGCTTTGAGGCGTTGGTTCACATGTATCAATTTGATTTAAAATACACTCAAAATCAGCATAAATTACAAAATTTACTCTCAACTGGCGTTCGACGTTTTTGAATTCAATAAACGGCTCCTCGGTTGGAAGTTTAACAGCTGCTGGGGCGTTGTCGTTGCAATGTATCTTATGCTCCTTCAGTTTTTCTTCTGCTGTTCTCCCATGCTGTCCATCAAAGTGAGTAAAGTACCGTTTACACAATTGTATTGCCTCCATGTGCGCAGTTTTTGCATATGAACTAATTTATTAAGGTGCTTAATATATACATAATGTTGTGTTTCCCCATCTTCTAAGAGTAAAAGATCTCGATGGTCTGGCAGTTCTTCTTTTACAACCTTCAGCGGATAAACGGCATCATTTTCATCCAATCCAAATACATTAATTGAGATTTGTTAACCTTTTCAAACCTTCTGATTTCATTAAGCGGTGTAGGAAACGAAATGCATGAAAAATCATATCTGTGGGTGAGTCTTGATATTTAGCGATGCGTTGAGGTTTCTTTTGAATTAATTTTGCCAGCACTGCATATTTAAAACATTCTTCATCTTGGTTTTGTGGATTTATGCAGGCCTTCTTAGCTGCAATAACGCTGGGGAGTTTTATATAAGTTGACCCGCCCAGCGGTTTGTACATATTTATTCTTAACCGTCCTCCATCAATTCCAACCAGCTGCATCCACTTTTCTCCAGCTGGGCTTCTTCCATCTCATTAACTAATTTTTTGAATGCCTGTTCAAGAAACTCATCGAGGTTAGTATTTCTGTAAACGGCCTTATTTCGGGTCTTAAAGGCCCGGTCGCTGTGCTCTCCAATTGTATTTTCAAACAAGCATTCCACTAATATATTAACCTTCAAAGCATGCTTTTCCTCTAATTGGAGTTTAATTAGTTCATGAAGACGGGGTTTAATAGATTGTAGAAACGTAGGCAGATCTTCAAATTCAGTTGACTGTAAAAAATATGATTTGATCCTACCTTGACATGCCGTTTCATATTCTTCTGATGCGTGTTTTAGAAGGTGTTCTTTGGTTGGTCCTACGCCATCATAACGTGCAATCTTGCGAGGTGGTTCTTCAATGCAGAAGGTTTCATGCCGTTTTCCATTACACCTGTTCGGGAATGACTTTTTGCACACTTTACAGGTATAATCTGCACTGCCATCACAGTATTTTTGTTGGCGATAGAGGCTGTTCATAAAAGAGAATGCCTTTCCACATTTTTTGCAGGCCATTTCTTCTGATGTTGTCCTTAGAGCGAGGATGTAGCTTCTGGAGAGCGATGTTCACGTGTAGGAAGTCACACGAAGACTGAATTAGCGCCGTCCTGCACCTGCTTATATACCCTGCACCTGAGGGTGGGGGTTGAAATGTGGGCTTATTTGTGCCTTTTCTCAGTGGAGGCCCGGTGATGAGTCATTTCCTGGTGACTTGGCAGCTGCACTATGATGAGTCATTATTAACTGGCCAAGTAGGATCACATTTCTTGTACTTCAGCCGCCTGTATGTGGCTAATTACGTTTAATTCTAAGCTAAGTGAATTTCGATTATGGAGGAATTCATAAATGGCAAAAAAATATGTGTGTTTTTTGTTAGTTGGTTTAAGTTGTGCACTGCTAATACTTGAACAGAACTTTATGTTAGGCGTTTTTTTAAGTTAGGTAATATACATAAAAACATAGTACTAAACATAAATGTAAAAATACAAAAAACATACTAGTTTTAAAAAAACAGAACACTACAGAAACAGCAAAAATACAGAAAAAAGTAATAAAACATAAAAAAACATACTAGTTTTAAAAAACTAGTATTAAACAAAAAAGAGAACAATACAGAAACAGCAAAAATACAGAAAAAATGTATTAAAACTGAAAAAAACTAGTATTAAACAAAAAACAGAACAATACAGAAACAGCAAAAATACAGAAGAAAGTATTAAAACATAAAAAACATGCTAGTTTTAAAAAACTAGTATTAAACAAAAAAAACAGAACAATACAGAAACAGTAAAAATACAGAACTAATATTACAAACTAATATTAAACAAAAAGTAAAAAATACAAAAACATGCAAGTATTAAGCAAAAAACAGTGCAACAATACATAAAACATATTAGTTTTAAATTATTTAAACAAATGAGGAACTTCATGTTAGGCGTTTTTTAAGTTAGGTTGTGTGCAAAAATATAAGTATTTAACCAAAATGAGATATATATTGTTCACAGTACAAATACTTAACAGAACTTCATGTAGGTGTTTTAAGTTAGGTGACATAAACACAAAATATAAGCATAAACATTAATCGTTACATTGACAAAAAAATGGGTTGGATATAATTTCTTCACCCACAGAGAAACCATTTTTACATTTACTCAATGGGGCACTCGTTTGCTGCTGGAATTTTGCACACATATAAGAGACGTTTAACGAGGTTAAGTTAAAGTTTCTGAGTGTAACCGGTTAGAAGCAGTAATTCTGCTAGGTCCTACACTAGTTACTTATAGAAATACTACAGATGGAAAATATGGAGAGATTGTACATATTTAATTGCTGGTTAGTTAAGAGAAATGTTAGACTTAGCTAGATTACATTAGATAATTTACAACATGCTGCCAGTAGATATAAAAAAGAACGGTTTGTATTGCGTGTGTAAATTATATATATTATTAACAAAATAAAATTGTAGTATGGGGATGGATTTTTGTAATTAAACAAAATATTATGTTTGTGTTATTTATAATAGAACCGTACACATCTATGCTGGGTGATTAATTGTTGTAATTATTTCCTTTCTTTTTTCCTTTGTATTGTAAAAATAGAGAAACATTAATTTTCTTGATCTTTTAAATTATTCTATTAACGCCGTGTAAGGCGCGCTCGTTTGCAGGGGGCGCGTTGGATGGTTTTAATGAGCTGGGTCTGCAAAAAATACTGTGTTATAATCTCCGAAGGCGCGCGCGTTTGCAGGGGGGGGCGCGTTGGATGGTTTTAAGAATAAAACTACTCTGCAAAAATACTTCTTTGTTATAATTTCCGTCTAATAAAAAACATTAAACGGAAGTAAGAATGATAAATTCCTTCCAAATGACTGCAGATTTTGTTTTAAACTGCTCTAGGAGCACAAATCAAATCTATTTTAGGCGTGGTGTAAATCCCATTAATTTAATAAATTCTCTATAGGAATTATATATATTTAAAGATAGCCACATCCTTTCTATTAATTATAAACAATTTGTCATTCCATATGATGATAATATCCCCCCACCGTTAAAAAAAATGTATTGCATCAGTGCGTGTGCAGTTTGTTAAATAATTACATCGCCTATGTGAACTTATATTGCATCTATATGTGCAAAGTCACTTCCTTTGTTGATTTTTTTTGCCTAATATATGACGTTTAATAACACATCAATAATTTAACATAATGGTGTTTACAGGCCACGTTTAAGCATTTAATAACCCTGTCATAATTGTATCAACATTTTTTTGGGTGTTTATTCACATATCTAGAATAATTTGTGTGGGAGGTTTTTTTATTGCATCATCATTTAATATATATAATGTCTTATATTTTAACATAATTGCATCGACATTTTGCGTGTTTAAAATGGCGTTAATTAACTTGTCCATTGTTTACTCTAGCATATTTATTCTAGCATTTGCACAATAACGTTGGATTCTTTTTTTCATCTTTGTATCATATTTATTCAATATAAAACTGCCACATGTATTATAAACTTTATCGGAAATGTGTATTTAGCTAAAAAGTAATGTATGTATTATTATAATTGTTTTTTGCTATATTAAAATATTATTTTATAAGATATAATAAATTAGATTCATCCTATTGGCGGTGTTACACTGGTTGTCTTATCGCGGCAGTATATGATTCACCGACTTTATCTTATATGATTCACTCAATTGCAATTTCTAACAAGATAAATAGCTTTTAATGCCTCAATTACCGTATATAATGATTTCTTTAATATCATTTGTACCTAATATATAACATTTAAACACACATGTTCTAAGGTGTCATTTTTTTTTTTGAAACATGATGTTAAATAGATTAATATATGCCGTCCAGCCAATAGTTTACTTTTGTGTTCTTACTGTAATCACCAATGCCTTAAGATGTTTAATAAACCAATTGTTTTACTTCTAATATATATATAACATTTAAGCACGCATGTTCTATAATTGTATCAATAGAGGTGTTTGTATAAGGTGTCATTTTTTTTTTAAACATGATGTAAATAGATTAATATATACCGCCCCCCCACCACCAATTAATATTCTCACATAATTACATTCTTTTTTATGTTTAAGACGCATTTTGTATTATTTTTTCGCCCTGTTATGTCATTTTGTATTATTCGAACCTAAGAAAATGCTGTGTTTTTAGATATGTCAATTTTCTCACATATTCACTAAAATTCCATGTAATCGTTTGCAAGGTTTATTCAGTCGCCATGAGCTATTATTTAGGCTCTAACACAACTTAAAAGATATGTAAAATTAACTGTTTATTTTTACCCCCCCGCCATAATCGCCAATGTCTTAAGATGTTTTAAATAAACCAATTGTTTTACTTCTAATATATATATAACATTTAAACACGCATAGAGGTTGCAAGGTGCCATTTTATTGAAAATGATGTTAAATGGATTAATTGTTGTCCAACCAATAGTTTACTTAATATTCTCATATTATTTGAGTTCTTACATTTTCACCAATGTCTTAAGATGTTTAATTTTGTTTTATTTTTTCACCCCCCATAATTGTCATTAGTTTATGCCTCAATTGCTATATATGATGATTATTTTGCTGTGTTTTTTAAATATACTATTTGTATTATCTCAATTAGTTTGCTATATATATATAATGAACATTGTGTTTTTAGATATGACAATTTTTACTTGTTTTACCTTATTGTCATATAATTACATTCTTTCTTATGTCTTAAGATGTTTTAAATAAACCATTTGTTTGTTTTACTTATACCTCAATTAGTTTGCTATATACAATGAATATTGTGTTTTTAGATATGTCAATTTTTACTTGTTTTACCTTATTGTCATATAATTACATTCTTTTTTTATTTTTATGTCTTAAGATGTTTTAAATAAACCATTTGTTTTACTTATACCTCAATTAGTTTGCTATATATAATGATTTAATTTTATTTGCGCTTAAGTAAATGTTGTGTTTGTTTTCCCCCACTATTCTTACATTCTTTTTTATGTTTAAGATGTTTTACATTATTGTCATATAATTACCACTAGTTTGTTTGTTTGTGTGTCTATGATGATGTGTTTTAATTTATTTGTCTATTCTCATATAAACGCCTTTTTTTATTAAATTGTTGTTAAATAATGTTAAAATACCTTGTAAACCATTTTGTTTTACTTATACCTCAATTATTTTGCTATATATAATGATTTAATTTTATTTAATTTTATAATGATTTAAGTAAATGTTGTGTTTGTTTTCCCCCCACTATTCTTACATTCTTTTTTATGTTTAAGATGTTTTCACATACATAATTACCACTAGTTTGTTTGTTTGTGTGTCTATGATGATGTGTTTTAATTTATTTGTCTATTCTCATATAATTGCCTTTTTTTATTAAATTGTTATACCTTGTTTTACATTATGTGACTCACAATCTATGTTATAAATTGTTTGGTGGAAGATTTTATTACCTTATTCAATCATCATTAGTTTTAACTCAATTAGTTTGCTATATAATGTTGTGTTTTAGATATGTCAATTTATTTGTATTATTTCCCCACCTCCATTATGTGGTATAGTGATGTTTATAGGGTACGTTTAAGCCACTTTTCTCACATATTCACTAAATGCCATGTAATTACATCAATAGAGGTGTTTATTCAATCACCATGAGCTATACACCAACTTAAAAGGTATGTAAAATTTACCTCAGCCTATGTATGTTTAAAATGTTAGGTTAAGTAATTGCATCAAAAGGGTTATTTATTAAAGATATGTTAATATACTTGGTTTGTTAGACTTCGGGTATTTAACATACCTGCGGCGTTTATGATATATCAAGTGAGTTGTTTTTTTTACCTTTCCAACAATCACCATTATGTGACTCACACTTAATCTATGTTATTAATATTTTGGTGGAAGGGATTGCAGATACGTTAATTAACTTGTCTCGTTATTTTAGTTTTTAACTTAATTGGTTTGCTATATAATGTTTTTTAATGTTGTGTTTTAGATATGTAAATTAACTTGTATTATTGTTACTTTATTCTCACAGCCAATATATTTGTTAGACGTTTTGCATCAACATAGCTGTATCAGGCATTAAATGTCGTTAATCAATTTATTTGTTTCATTTTTCACCCTAATCACCTTTTTTATGTCTAATATAATGTTTTAATATTGTCTAAAATGTTGTTAAATAATAAAAAAGATATGTTAAACTACCTTGTTTTATTTTCCTAGGCTACATGCTTATATATAATAATTTTACTGCTATGAACTAAATGACCGCTTTGGTCTAGTGGTTTGCATCACCGCCTTCTAACCCAACAATTAAGGTTCGATTCCAGGTAAAACAACTTTTTTATTTCATTTTATTTAAATATTTATAATTTCTTTATATTTATAATTTAATTATTTATAATTTATTTATATTTATAATTTAATATATAATTTATTTGTAATTTAATCGTCTTCGAATTGAATGATGGGATGACGTCATCGATTAAGCTCATTGATTTGGGTGATGGCAGCAGCGCTCTTGCAACCCCCAAGACTAGTAACATAGCCTCTGGCCCAGAATGCCCCTAAGTACCCTACTTAAGTCTACGGATTTCCCTGCCTGATAGGCATAGTGACGACTATTAAAAGGGCTTGTCCCCAAAATCTCGTCTCCTCTCAATCATCCTCTCCATCGTCTTCAGAAGAAAGGAAGACAGGCTTATTGGTCTAAATGACTCTGACGTTTGGTCTGCTGTCTTCCCGACTTTTGGGAGAAACACGACCTTCACCTTTTGCCATACTTTCGGAATGAATCCCCAGGTCAAGCAGCCTCTGAAGATTCTACATAGGTGCGGTATTAGCACCTTCACCGCCTTCTGCAAGAAGATCGGGTAGAAGACCGGCCTTTAGGCCTGTGGAGCAAACCGGAACCGCTTTCGCCATGAGACGCACCCACGGGAAACCCCGCCTTCCCGTCCGCCCCTTCCTCCATTCGCCCCTCTCCTACGGGTAGGACTGCAAGGACAGCTTGCAACGCCTCCATCTCTCTTTCCACTCCGGGTACTTTATGGGGCTTGAACCCTCCAATTGTCCATATTAGCCTATTTGGCTGCATGACGTAATTCGCAATTTTCTAGTCCGCCCGACCAGGCCTTCTCAGCCCCTCTGCCTCGAGGGGAGCCCTTGGTAAGAGGGCCCTGGAAAGTGTGCTCATAAGCAACTCTATATACTATATACGCTCTAGGTCTACTCGCAGACTTATTATACAGTACCTTGCCAAATTTCGGATTTAGTCCTCGGATGATCCCTCCATGGTACCATGGCTACATGTAGCCCTTTCCTGTCGAACCTCCTACTACGCACGGCCGAAGCGGCCATTGCATGGTGGAGGTTCGCCTGCACCATCTTGAGTACCGTGTGAGGCCTCCGAAGGGGGCGGGACGGTGACCGGGGGCCGTCCCTCGGCTTCCACAGCCGCCGGTAACCGCTCCTGGCCTTTAGGCCTGTGGAGCGAACCGGTACCGCCATGAGACGCACCCACGGGAAACCCTGCCTTTACGTCCGCCCCTCTCCTACTGGTAGAACTGCAAGGGCAGCCTCAACGCCTCCATCTCTCTTTCCAGGCCCCCTGTACTACTTCTGGCAGATCTGCATTCATAGTGCTCTTGGCCTTGGGAGGATCCTCCTCCATCTCCATCGCCTTGGCCTCCTCTGAGCCCTTACTTTTTGGGAACTTGTGTTTAAAAATCACCCACCCCAACTAAAAATTGGGGACATATCTAGCCTTTTGAGCTCTGCCAATGACCCCTTGCCCATGGAAAACGTCCACAGGCATCCACCTTCCACGGGTATCCACCATCCACCCAGGTCTCCATAATCTGATATTTAGCCCCTCACTTCTAATCGAGTAAGTACTCTTTCGGCCTCTACTTTTTACTCCCCTCGTTTGGGATAAACATCTTACAGGTTTCAGGACTTGGTATGCCGAGTCCCTCGGGTGTTAGAAGGTTTGCTTGCCCCTTTCCAAGGTTTGAGCTTTGGAATAATCTCCCTTGGCCACTCAACACTTTCCTTGCTCGCGCATGTGATGACAATATGCCCTGGCTTGTGGGCACATTTGGCCAATCTGACCTGTCATATTCCCCTGACATTTGGCCTCTTGGGATCTTATCATATTCCCCTAGTATTGCAACCTGGATAGCTTTCTGCTTCTCCATACTTAGCTGGGTTTCGGGGAAGCCCTCTTGCACAACAGCGACCTTCGCCGAAGAGAGAGCCTCACTGTAGGATTGCCCCACAGATTTGGCTTTAACCCTCTTAGGCGACCGCTGTTGCGGCGGAGATAGCTCCATCGACATTGGCCTCTTAGTCTCCTTTTTGGAGCGTTCGGCCCACTGGAGACAATTTTTTCTTATAATCTGCCTTTTGCCTGAATATATCTTGGCCTGCCTCTACACGAGCTTTGAGTTGCTTCCTAGACAGTCGGTCGCAATGCACCTCCTTCTCTGTCATGTTTTCAATAGCCTCTAGCGGCTCAGCCTTAAAGCTCAAACTTTTACCGGCTTTTGCCTTGGCCTCGTTGGGCGCCGAGCCCCCAGCACGGCCTTTGGCAGTCACTGGCTTAACGCCAGTTTCCGCCGTGGCCATAGCGGCTACAGAGCCAGAAGCTCCACTCCCCCGGCCTTGGGCATCTGCCATACCTACTTTTGACGGTACCTTAGCCGTACTGGTTGGGGAGTTACCTTCATTCCCATGGCCTGTCGTGCCGGTCTTTGGTGGCACCATTGCCTTTAGTTGTTTCTAAAATTTTTTCTTACCCATAAAGTTCCCACGAGTAGCTGGGGATAAAGGTCGTCCACCCGACCAGGGCCCCGCAATAGCCAGGTAAGGCTAAATACTCCGGGGTTTCACCCGGTGTCCCGGAGGCTCCGTTTGCGACACAGTACTCCTGTGTCGTTCATCCCTCGGTACAGAACGCATCACGCCTTGGATTTGGCCTAATATCCTGTATGTGTAAGTGTTGTTGAATGTGTCCGTGTAATGTGTATGTATCCTTTGTGATTTGAGTTGGGCTAGGATGTTCGCAGGGTTGCCCTTTCTGAGGAGGCGGCTAGCCCACCTCCCATCCTACGATGGAGGGTTGTAAAGGATCGGGTGATAGGAGACCAGGAGGGGAGTGGTAAGATGAGACGTAGACATAGGGTTGGCTAGCCTCTCGATCCGAAGTCGAGGGAGCCTTTGAGAACCAATTGTATAATATTGTAAATAAAAATAAGTTTATGCACTTTATTGAACTACCATTTATCTTCCCTTTATTTTCTTTCCATCTTATTTATTGATACATTTTTTTACTTTTTATATATTATTTCTTAACGTCTTGAGTACGGGCATATATTTATTGTTGTCCCGAAATAAAAAAAATCTGGCGTGAAACACTCACACAAGTTTCTCTTACTCCAGTTCTCAAAATTATAATTGATAAAGTTCATAGTTTGAGTACCAAATTTGAATAAAATTCGTCGAAAACTGAAAAAACTGTTCAGTAAAAGCGCCCTTCCAGTTTACTAATGTTCTTGAAACTGAATTTCAGCCATCTATTTATTTCTAATTAATTATGTTTGGATGATAGAATTGTATAATCAACTATGATAGCACTTTAGAGAAAAACATAACCCCACCCCTCCCCTAAAAGTGCCCTTAAAAAAATTTTCCCAAAGAAATGTTTTAAATAAAAGATGTAGATCTTTGCATGAGTAGTTTATATACGAAGTTTCAACAAAATTGTCGGAGCCATTTTTGAGAAAAACGCGAAAA
>JAAEAF010013407.1:0-28128 GCA_011037195.1 Triatoma infestans | reverse complement strand
TATCCATTTTTTCATGATGTCGTCCAAAGATATTCTAATTGGCATGATAAAGATGTTAGTAATAAAAATTGGCAACCATATTTTTATTATCTAACTCTAACAAATGGAAATTAATAAATTATCTAACTCTATTTGGCCAAGAGTTTTTTAATAATAAATTCAAGAGAGAAAAAATTGTAAACAAAAATATAGTAAGCGATTCGATTGTACTGGAAAGGTTGATTCAACTTACCAATAAATTGTTTGAACATTAATAATACTTGAGTCATACATATCATGATTTAATAGCAGATTTTTACTATTCTCGCAGAGCCAATGAAGCCTACCAACCTAATGTCCAATTTGGGAACTTCATTTGCATTCCTTCGGTTTATTTAACATTTATTAGGCTCTTAATTTCAAAAGATTGCAAAGCAATGGCCTTATGCTTACTCTACTTGATAAATCAATAAGAATTTAGAGTTAAATTTAACATTAAAAAACTGAAATGCTCCTTTAAAATAAGTTTTTTTAAACGGCTTAAAATTAAATTTGTTAATAAAATGTGTCAAATAAAAGTGAAAGAGCTTTATTTGTAGAAATTTTGTACGAAATATAAAGTGATTCACTGAAGATTTTTAGAAAATCAGAGAGGACTGAATACTATAGTGAAGCGAGGATCAGGGAAACTGTTTTTCTCGGAAATTTTCAAGTTTGAAATTTCTGCAATTTTGTTTCATATTTAGCTCTTGAAATACTTTTCTTAACGAATTTCCATTAAGCTTCAATTGGCTTTTTCCTCTCGATTCTCTTGAATTTTTATTTTTAGTCGGTCCAAGTTCTTTCCTGGCTATAGGTGGAGAAATTTAAACTAAGATTTCAAAAATGCAAGTCTTAGTGAATAAGTGAAGAAATGTCAATAGTAAGAAATTTTCCTTTTTAAAAATTTATTTTAGTATATCTGCAGTCATAATAATAATAATAATATTATTGTTATGAAGTTTAGTTGTAATCAAAATCATTCAATTTCAATTATCAATAATTCTGAACAGAGGACGGCTAGACAGCTATACTTGTTTTTAGAGATTCATTGTCAAACGTGCCAAAAAAATAAATAAATATAACGTCCTTAAAAAAAAGAAATATTTTAAAATAGAAATAACGTTTTTATAAAATATTAGTTTTACTTTATATATTATGTCTCTATTATATAATAATGTACATATAAATTACTGATATATATATATATCAGCAACATCAATATACTAGCAAAATAGTTTCTGAGGTCGTCATTAAAATAGTTAAATATTTGTACAAGTTTGGAAGAATCCCAAGGTGAAGATTAAATGGAATAATAGCGAAATTGTAGTAGGTGAACTCGGGAAGGGTACTTTATGTTGACTGCACGAAGTAGAAGAGTAAATATAAATCTTTACCACATGTTTTTGTAAAGATATTATTATAGAAAAATTGAAATGCTCAATTTTGATATTTTTTTGGCATTGGAAGATTTTTTATACTTTATTATATGTTAATAAAGGTAAACAATAGGCGTGTTAGTATAGGTTTATTGACCTTCTATCCTTGGCACAGCTAATCTCGACGTAGTTTTCACTTGGCTTTAGTGAAAGAAACAAGTAAATCTATTTTTTATTGTTTAGCAAAACATTGCCAAACACCATACTAGTTAATAGAAAAAAGATTCATGTATATTCTTTATTGTAAATTTGTTGTCTAAGCTTCAAGTACTTATTAGCCCCAATTCATTACAAAACAAATGCTTATCTTAAAAAAAGATAAGTTATCTTCGCTATAATTATTAAGATAATGTTAATTATTAAGGTGATACCAACCATCGTAATCAACAATAATATTAAAATACTGATCCTGCCCTATTTTATTTTGTCTATATAAATAATAATTTATATCAGTTCTAAAATCGTTTATTCCATATTCAAACATAACCTGGGTAGATAATTATGGTAAAACGCACTACTTTAAGATATTTAAGCAATTCACGTACATTAAAAATAAATAATAATTTATTTAATTTTCTTCCATCCTTTTTTTTTATAAGGTCTAACCAATTCTAGTATATAAAAGGGAAAATTATTATCCTAACTGAGCCTCTTTAGATACAGTAGCTAATTATTTATTTTTTAATTTATAAATCGTTAATATTGAATGTTTTTTATACTTTTATAATTGTTTAAAATTTTACCTCCCATCAGGCATATTATAGTAGAAAATGGTACATTTGCAAATGGATAGAAAATGTCTACATCTGCGATCCTATGAAATGTTGCTTGAATTGTTATCCGCAGTTAAGTCAAAGTCCAGGAAGAAGTGATTAGTCCATATCACCAAAGAAAAGATAATAACGAGCAAATTGATAAATAACCTTGATTCTAGAGCAAATAAAAAAAGAAAAAATCGCTGTCTGGCATCCTTAGCTTATAGAAATGAAATCTTCATCTTATCAGTTTTTTTTTTCAGCAAATATTGTAAAAACAAATTTTGAAGCGTCTTTATTAAATAAAATTTATATTTATTTTAGTTTTTACTTCATTTATTTATCAAAACTTACTTAAGGTTTCAAAATCATCAGCATTTTTTACATGATATTGGTATGCCAGACAAAACTTAATATTATGTATGATCTAGAAAATAATGCTATGTAAAAAACACAAATTGTTTTCTTAAAAAATCGAAGTAGACAGTTGGACTTAATAGTTTCAATTAAAGAATCAATCAATTACCATGTAGACATTAAATACGCTTACAGACTATTATTATAAACTTATCAAAATATTTTGCGTTCCTTTCGTATAATAAACATATTTTTGGGCTCTAAAATCTTCCATATCCTTTTTTTTTTTACATTAGATACAATTATTGCCTTGAAATATTTGTAAATATAAAAGCATATTTTTTTTTTATGGTATTCTGGTAACATCAATAAAAATTTTTAAAAAATAACAATTTTCAACAACTGTTTAATAGGTAAAAGAATTATTGAACTATAAATCAAAATAAATAATCAAAATTATTATTAAACAAAAAAGAAATAAATAAATAAAGTGTCACATTTCTTTATATTGTTTTTTTTTCTAGGAAAAGCGTTCGTTTTTTATTCATTAGATAATGTAGTGTATAAAGAGATTTGATGATCAAACAAATACAAATTTTATTTGTGATATACTATGCAGAAATGATTGTTTTCTTTCAAAAGATATCTATTTGAATCATTTATTAGAATTGAACTCTAGTAGTGACTTTCATTTATTTTTCCATTTTAATAAGAATTTTGTCTATTTTAATTGATTGTTAACGTGCAGAAAATAATCAGATCATCATTTTTAGATAGAATTTTTAATATCTGAATTTTTTTGTTTCATAATAATAATATATTTAAAACATAAAAACTACATTTTCGGTCAAATTTTCTAATGATTCCAAAGAGAATCTTATAACTAAGTTTCTTACAATGCTTTTGAGTTATTTTGCGCGCGCGCACACACACACACATTTTATATGTATATCCTCATACATATAAAACAAACCTCAAACACGGATTTATATGTATTTACATTTATGAGATTTATAAATATAGATCGCTATATCCTCCTATTTAACAATTAAATACAATAATCACTCTCTGATCTGGGGGAACAAAATAAAATTAATTTCCTCTAGTTATTTACATTAATATTGCAATAAAACTATTTACAATAACTATAACAGGTTTAATAATGAACATATAGAAATAATAATAACAATTTTGTAAAAAATTAACAATTTCCTCTAAACTTTACAAATAAATAATAATACAAATAGACTATGGCATAGTCTACTAGCAGTAACGTTAAAAGAATTATGATAAGTAGCAGTCCTGTAAGATTTTATGTAAAGTATAGAGTCAATAGTCCTTGTAGTTCGTAAGTCTAGAGCAGCTTTTACTGAAAACATAATCACCAGATTATTTTGGTATGTGTAATTTGAACAAGTGATACATAAAATTGCTAGTAAAATATCTTCTGCAGTACTCAACATTAAGCCAGTTTAAACTTTGGTAATGTGTGGTTATGTGGTCATCTTTTCTAGTATTTAATATAAACTAAGGAGCAGGAGTTGAGTGATCTTCGTAATTTTTAATTCAGTTCAGTGGTTAGATCAGTAAACTAGGCAACAATAATCAAAATAAGGAAATATTAGTGTACTAATGAGCTGTTTGCGGAGAGATATAGCATGTTTTCATGGAGTTTCAACTGATACAAGGATTTCTGAACACTTTTGCAATTACATGCTAACTTGCCTATTCCAAGACAAGGTATTAGAAATTGTCAATCCCAAACATTTTGCAGTCACAACTTAAAAACTAAGTTTTCGTACACAGAAGACCTCAACAAGTGAAAAATAGATATCGAAAATTTAACATGGTCACAAAACTTCCTCCTACCAGCTATTGTTAAGAGAAAGTAAAAGTCTGAGTGAAAGTAAATGGTACATTACAGTTCTTAATTTTTAAAACATAGACTTTAATATTACAGAGGTGATAGATCGTACATTGTAATTTAGAGAAAAGTCTAAATAGCAGCTTCCCTAGAGAACGCTTCCAAAAAATCAATCCTACAGCCAGCGTTGGTATATTATATAGATAATAAGAACCGCAATAATGTAGCGGCATTTCCTTATCTTGCAATTCCCACAGAATCTCCAAAAACCATCATTTTTTGTTTTTTAATGTTTCAAATAAAAGTACTAGGCCCTCAATGTTTAATTTTTGCGGAAACAGGAAATGGGTATTGCTAAGGTATAGTTAGAAATTTTCTTCCGGTTGGCGAATTTTATCAACCGTGACTTAATGCACTAACCAGGTGATATCTAACTGAATGTCGAATTGAATTTAAATGTCTATATAAACTTGGATATCTTCTAATAATACAGAATTAAGATGATATGCAGGCTGCTACAGCACTATAGCCTTTTTAGCGATAAAAACTGTATAAAAATAAAACCGCACATTATATGAGAATTTTCCGTCTTCAGTGACATAATAATGTTTGTTTCTGCTCATTAATTTCGAAAACTTAATTGCATTACCTTTAGGATTAATTTCTTCGTGGCTAACTAATTAAATTTGCCTTTTATCACATCTGGCTTATCTTCACCGAATAATATTGATAAGTATTACTATATTACAATTTCCCATATTAAGGAAGTGTATTATGAAAAATTAATATATGCAATTTATATACCAAGGCTACATATACTTTGGAATATGTAGGTGGCGGTGATCGTGTTGTATCGATTGCACTCGCCATATTGGCCAAAGTGCCATTGTGCACATCGGCTGTGACCAGTTCAGTGATAATCACAAATTAAGTAATTTTGTAACGGAGTTAAAAAGAAAGGGGAGAGGGCACAATGCAGGTTCATTGTTGGACTTCAAGTGACTCGTGTTAGAGTTGTGGAGAGGGGAGGGAAGTGGGGGAACTCGACATAGTTCTGATAACAAACTTCTATATAAACTTCTCGCATAGTCAAGTTTTATTATTCACACATAGAGGATAAGTGTAGTCCTTAAACACGGATAGGCGGGAGATTTCCAAACATAAGGAGTTGCACCAGTTTATGGGTAGGTATATTTTTTTATGATTGCATTACTTTCAATGGTAATTATGCAAACATGTGACAATTAAATTACTTTAATTTGCATAGTATTTTTTTCACAAATGTAAACCCGCTATTCGATTAACGCGTGTTTTTACTTGATTATAAACATAGTTAATTGATTTGGGAAATGTTTGATTATAATTTTCACATTTGGGTAATATATGTATATATTTTTCGTTAATTCTTCGTTGGTTTTCATATTCAGGAAGTAGTTCTAGGAAGGTAGCCTAATTTATATTAATAGAACAAGGTCAATAAACTCAACTTTTAGGTATGTGTTAGTAAACCGTAATTCTCCGTAGACGTACGTAAATTTGTACAAGAAAACTTAGTTTTTAAAGTGTGTTATACAATTTGAGTAATATTATAGAAGCATGTTCGATTTTATACCACAATCAATTTATATTAGTTATTTGCTGATTAATGCCTGAATTTTGTATACTTAGCTATTACCTGAGAGAGATATTAAAATTAGTTCTTTGTCACTTTTCTTTTGTTAAACAGAAATGATGACGTGACAGTGTATTATTTATTCAAACATTGAAAAACCCAATGCAAATGACGCAACCTTATTAAAACTAAATAAAACATACCGTGAATTATTGCAGTTTATAACGCAATCAGTATTTTATTTAACGAAATGTACTTTCGTAAATTACTAGAAAGACAAGTAAGGCTTTTCTTGAAGATAAGAATTTTGCTGACACATTATTGTGCTATTACATTCAAGGGCATTCTTCCATTTAATGCATTGCTTGTTATTTTCACATTTATTTGATAACCTTTTGAAATTGATTAAATATCTGAAGATCTGTATTCAGAAAGAATTTTTTTTTTATGATAAACGGGAAGAAACTGATTTTTTTTACCTTTGCTGGTAAGTCTGTTTTCAATTTGATCAGTTCCAATTACAGCAGAGAGAGACAATTATTAAAAATTAGACTATTTATTCCATTTCCTTAAACATATGGTTGATTTAAATGGTGAGTGAAAAATTCTCTCCGTTACAAGTCCCAGGGAATAAGGGCATAATATACCATCATTTGTAAAACATCTTTTTCCAATATAAAATTACATAAACATTAATGCTTACATGTATGTTAAATGTAAGTAATGATTCGAAATATATAAAAATTAATAACAAACACTTAATGAAGATAATGATTAAAAAGAGTAAGTGTTTTTATGCACTAAATATAGGTTAATAATTCTGGAGCCAGTAAATAAAAATATAAGTTCAGCAAACTTGAGTACAGTATACAAGTGTAGGAGTCTACATAAAAATTATGTTCAATTTGAAACTTTTTTTTTGACAACATATTGTCAAACGTTTCCCACATCTGGATATTGACACACTGAATAATTACTTCTTTTTAAAAGTTACTATCTTTTCAATCAATTTTTGTTGTTGAAAGTTTATAACAGTTAACTTTTGAAAAGATATTTAGTTGGAATGTTTTAAATGTTAATCTTAGATTTAATTTTTTATTTTATATATTATTTCAGAGCTAGGTAAGCCTGTCGAATTAAGTGAATGCCCTGCTTTGAGCTGCAGGGACGAAGGAAGGGATGTCGGCTTGTCTAAAGCTTGCCTTTGGGGATCAGAATGGCCGAGTTGACTCGAAAAGGTATGTTTTTCTATTTTTATCAAAATTTCGTTGAACAAGTATGTTTTGTTTCTCAAATGCTGTTTCTAATTTTTTTAAACCCGTACTCTTTCCCTTTTTTTACAGTTTTTACAAAACGATAAGGATGTCGGTGAAGGTCGGGGAAATAAGGAGGCCAATAATAATCACCAGGAAATTGGAAATGTTTTTAGAAGAAATGATTTGGTTGAAGGAGTGCAGGAGTCTGAAACCAGCCTGATTGAAGATAGTGTATCCTGTTCAAGCACTGAAAGTAACTCATCTGCAGTTGTAACTGCAGAAGAATGGTACTTGGAAGAGCCAAGATGGGGCCCTGGACTAAAGGCATGTCCTGAAATAAGGCTTGCTTCTGTTGAGCTCTATGAAAGATTAGCATTAGATATGGAACTAACTGTGCAGAGGCTAATACAACAAGATAATTACAATACAATCGGCAATTTTGTAAGGTACTTTTATAAACTAATACTGTACATTTAAACTATTGTTTCTACTTTTATATGTTCTAAATTTAGAGGACCCACATACAATTACCAGCTAGAAATTTTCATGCATTCTTAGTGTTTATCCACACAATGACCAGAGATATTATTTTTTGTTAAAAAAACTTGTATGTTTTAAGGTTTTATAATGACTATCTTGCCACTTCTTCAACCTGTCATCCTGTGCAACTACGCCTATCCGACTTTTATAGAAATTACACACCACAATTAATTGATACAGAAAAGACTTGTGTGGGACTTGGTCTTTCTTTATTACATCGTCTTAATCGTGAGTTTGGACCAAGCCCAGGTATTCATCTTGTTTCATCAGAAGAAGGCGTTGAAGATCTTACACCTTATAGAGATGTACACCCGGGTCAAGTAAGTCTTATATTCTTATTAATCGATTTTATATTTATAGGGTAGAAAACAGTTTTATATGTTAATATTTTCACAGGTGGAAGGTACAGAAAAAGAGCATGTAATGGTTTGTATGAGAGTTTGTATTGAAGATGGTGGAAAAGAAAGAAGAGGTGTTCTTCTGCTAGACCCAGGATATCATGTCGCTAGAGCTATTACTGTCATGTACGATCTGATGTACCCACATACTGGTAATTTCTGTTTTTACTTCGTTAGCTACAGCACAAATTTTTCACTTATTCTTACATTTCGATCATGATATACAAAAAATAATTCGCAGAAATAAAGATTATTTGTTTAGATAATAGATTCTGTGTATCCCCGTTGTTAAAAATATATTTCTTATGGTTATTGGTTCCTTCCTGAATTATAATTATCTAGTATTTTATCCATCATGGCTTGCGTGAGTTCTAATATTCCTCACCAGTTTCTGATTTTCATTCATCGTCAGAGTAAAGTAGTTATCAAGTTCTTATAGATAGTTTACTTCAACTTAATGTTTCTGTTACATGCTTTGCTTAATGATTTGTTGATTGTATGCCATTAAGCCAATTTTTGTTCCCGAAAATTTGATTCTCGCAACTGCCCCTTTTATTAAAAATCATGCCTGAACATTTGCAGTAAATGATATAAACTCATTTATGGTAATCGAAGCCTGCCTGTTCAAATTTGATATTAATCCGTATCTTGTAGCAGTCACTATATTAAATTATTTTTTAGTCTTTCGCGCTTTTCCCCTCCATGATTTTTTTTGAAGTTGATATGTCAACCGTATTTACTACATTTATCTTTCAGTTTTAGTTGTAACTCATGGTAGTTTATGCCGCATGGTTGAAAAATATCCAGACACTATTTCCTTGATATTCTAGAGTGCGTAAACTGATATTGCTCCGTGCAAATATGAAACATCACACTGATTATAAAGATATTCTGTAAACATACAAATTCTCTAACAGTCGATAACCACAAAATCAAGCATGCTATCACGAAAAAACATTTTTTTTCGAAACAGAGTTTTCACCTAGGTGTCCTTAGTAAGAAAAAAGATGTTTTTGAAAAAGGGTAGAAAGTTTAGATTTGATATTCCATTTAATTATCAGCAGGGAATCCGATACGAAGATAAGTTTAAGACTATTAATATAAATGAAGTTTCACCATCGAAAGTATTTTTTAGTTTTCCTCAATTTTTTTTTTTTTTTAAACTTGTCCACTATACTTGTATAGGTCTACCAGTTTATTTGAACATTTCCTAGACATTTATTTTAGCGGGGATCAAGTGTATTGACATTAAATTTCCCACGAAAGTGTCATTTTCACCTCATGCGCTTCCACTTATACAATAATATTAAAGATAAATGTTTTGCCCTTAATATATCGATTTTGGAGAATTAATGTAAATTATAGGAATTTAAGTAAAAATTGTATTCCAGGCTGGTTCACACAGTGCGACGAACCCTGGGTGAAAAAAGAGTTCTGCTATTATTTTGCTCCACCTAATAGTGATGGCAGCCAATCAGACTATGTTGTTTGGGAAACTAAAGAGACAAGAGCTGGAGGCCGTGTACGTCAAACGAATAGTTTGGTTTATGTAGGCCAACCTTTTATCAATGCTGGTATGTGTGACCTTTTTTTTTTTCTTTTTCTCATATATTTTTTAGCTTAGTTGCTAATTATATTTATTAAAATATATTGTAGTGGAAGTAACAGAAAAACGAAATCTAGTTTATGAAATGAGAAGTTGGTTAAGCAGAAATACCAAAGGAGAGATAGTCGCTGGAGTGTATTTTCCAGTTCGCTCACTCAAAAATATATCATGCGAGGAAGATGGTCCAAAATTTACTTTGAGATATTCAGAATTAAGGCAAAAAACAAGAATTACAATTCCATTCAGCAAGATATATCTTAATAAGGTTAGATTTCATTTATTGAAATAATTAGTTCATTAATTGACATAAATTAGTGCACTTGATTTAGAAAGTATCACAGGTGGTGGAGGTTGTAGTAGTACATAGTGCACTTCTTTTGGGATCTTGACATCCCTGCGGGAATCCCAACCTAACAACTCGAACAACACTTTTAAATACAACAAACCCAACACCCACATACATGGCTTTCTGAAGTAGTTGATTTGCGCAACTGCTTAGGATTATCGTACCAGAGGCCAACTTCAGTATAACAGTGCATACATTCCTTTACAATTATAATAGTACACTTTAAAGATGACCCATGAAATATACAAACACTGACGCCTTTGGTCTTTGACTTTATGATAACTTCTTCTACACATCTAACATATAGGAATTAAATTTCCATTTTAAATTGAATTTTGAACAATTATTGTAACTATTTGTATTTCTGAAACTTGGACTTGTACCAGTTATTTACATTGTATAAAGGCAATATTTGGTACAAATTAGCACTTATATTAGGCACAAGTTGTTGACATTTTATTCATTGTAATAATAAAATTTGATTTCATCGCCTTTAATATGGTTCTGGTTTGTTTGTTGCAGTTGAGCGAAGAGGAAAACGAACAAATCGAGAGATGTAATAGACAAATGGGGCTCTATCGAGGACATCTGATGTCAGTGTTAATTAAAGTGGCACTAATATTATTGGATACAGACTTCGTTGCACAGTTATTAGATATTAATAATGAGATTAATTGTTTGGCTTCCTGAAAGTATGCCGTTGTACCTCCACCGACATTTTGTCATGAAGATTGGTTGACAGGAACAACAACAAAATTAAATGTTTGGCACAGAAACTTCAGATTTAAATTTCTTATTATTTTTATCTGCATTATTCTACTTATTATACTTATGTGTAAGCTAATAAATTATTAATTTACAAAAACGCAGTTTATAACTTAAAAAGGAAAATAGTGTTCTAACTTATCTCACTTATTGTTTTTTTTAGATTTGTTTTATACACTTGTTATATTTCTTAACTTTGATTGGAATTAACGGAAGAAGTATTTTGTCAGTAAAAATTAGATTTGGTTTAGATTTTACAAAGTTTAATTCTTTCTTCCTACACAAAATTGACTTTGAGCAAAAAAAAAAAACTGAATATTTTAAGAACACTGCGCTAACCAAAGCTATTCGACGATTATTGCTATCCCAAAAGAAAAACCACCAACCTGTTCTAGATCAGACATCCAGTCCAGGATCAGACATCCACAGTTGTCGAAACATACCGGATACCCTCTAAAGAAACAGCCTTCTCTATTCCGAGCCTTGCAAATGGTTTAGCCTCCTGAAAGAATGCCGTTATTCCTACATAGATATTTCGTCATAAAGATTAACCAGCAACTGCAAAAAACTTGATTGTTGGTTGAGAAACTTCAGATTTACATTTCTTAATATTTTGATCTATATTATCGTGTGTATAATCTAGTAATTTTTTAATTTACAAAAAACATAGTCCGTAACCAAGCAAACTGTCATAAGATAAATGGGTGTCCTTCTTCTACTTCACAAATCCAAGAAAGGGTTCCGGCAAAGCTCCTGTTGCTCTACAGTTGTTTTCTTACACACGTTATTTACGAAATCAAGCACTGCCGATAATCCGTTAAATTCATCAATACTCAGTGGTGAGTACGTCAGTGATTAGACTGATCAACGTTAATCGCAGTTTCGGGAAGGAGAAAAAGACGTCCAATTTAGCCAACCCACATTTTTAGAAATTTACAGTTTCTCTAGTATCTTAGGTTCTATTTAGAGGAATTATGCTCCACCAATCTCTGGAACGCATTTGGAGCTAAGCCACATGAATTTGATTTCTCTACGCAGCCAGATTTATCAATAAGGACACAAACCTCTTTTGAATTTCGGTTGCGGATCCGCTCATTTAAAAATAATGTAGACCTTAGCATGGAAAATAGAGGTATATTCATAAAGCGGCTGTTATTTCCTCCAAATAGTTACCGGTTTAGACTTTACAAAACCATCGTGTGACAACTGGTCATTAATAAGATCGGAGGGTAGTGCATATACTATAATTATTTTATATAATATTTTTAGATCTTTCAAAGCGGGAATTGATACTAGTCACTCTGTGTACTCTAATGTAGAGATCTGCAGCAAAATTGTAGAACAACTGTAAAAACTGATTTCTCAAACAATACAAAAATTGATGATGATTGATTTCATTGATTTGGCAATGAAACTGCAGCAATTCTTTCCATAAGCCGAAATCTTTTCATGGTATAAGCGACTAGATTCTCTAAGAAGAGCTCAGGGAAACCCTCAAAGGACTGAGGCTGACTAAGACTCTTCTGGGCTAACCGGAAACTCTAGCTTGCATATTGAGCAAAATTAGGCGAATAGGTCTAAAATCTCACGGGGCATTTTAGACAAGATGCACCTGAAGAAGACTGCTCATTTATTTGAATTAAATAATGCCTTTAATGTTAACTATTACTTATTATTATAACCAATTCTATATTGTGGACAGGAATCATCTTTACTTGTTCACGCCAAATCTGCTAATGAATAAAAAAATCTAGTGTGAAACACTCACACGACTTTATCTTACTGCAATTTAGTAATTGACAAATTTTCTTCAAGTTCATAAACATTTGCACTAAACGTCTTCAATTTTATAACAATGGGCAAATCATACTTAGTAAAGTGACTTTTTTTAGGGAAGTATAACCTTTCCCTCCCTCAAAACGTCTTTAAATGAACTTCCTCGAAAAATGTTTTGATAGGTCTCTGAATCTATGAATTCATCAAATTTAATGAAGTCCGTTGGTGTTTTATGGAGAGATCGCAGAAAACTTGAAAAAATTTCAGTGAATTCGCACTTCCGATCAACTGATTTTCTTCAAAATCAAGAATTTTGGCAACATACTTAATTTTTATTAATATTATAAGGATTATAGAATCCTATAATAAATTAAAATAGCACTTCTGAGGAGAGCTTAACCTCCAGAAGAATTCTACTTAAATGAATTTTCCCGAAGAAATGTTTCACATAAAAGTTATAGCTCTTTGTAATAAATGAAGTTAAAATAAATTGTTGAAGCTGTTTTCGAAAAAAATTCAAAAAACAAGAATCCATTCAGTGATGGAGGAGACTCCAATCTCCTGATGGTTTGCTAGTTATCTCCCATAGAAGATTTAGAACCTTGGTAAAGCAGGATGTAAGAGGAGGAGAATCCTAAACTTCCAGATCTTTAAATTAATAAAGAAAATGCAATCACCTGAAAGGATTATTTAGGTGATGAGTGCCCATATCCTAGTACCAGTAAGGGAGCACAATAGATTTTTCAAGGATACAGTTTCTTTTAAGTTTATTAAAGAAAATTATTAATTAATTTTAGTTAATTTTCATAATTTTCTTGGAAGCTTTCATTGCTTCCATCAATAGCTCCTAGAAAACTTGCCATGTTTTCTTCTCCTTTTGTTAAGTACAATTTCAATTGTAATACCCAATTATAATTTAGAAATGAATTAAGAAGTTGAAATTTTTTTTAAAATTTATTTATAAATTTGCTAACTACTCTGTAAGGTGTGTATATACAAGTGTACACACACACACTAAAGAATATATGTTTTGGAAAGCACATTAAATCAGTATGTCAGTAAATCAAATAACTCGTTTGACAGAAGGGGAGAAATCCATTAATGACACTCAGTTCTCTGAAAAAGAGAAAAAGCGTACAATAGATTTTTATATAATATCAAGCTTCCGTAAAATACTTTGCTCTTCAGGTTGAGATCGGTCAGTGGTTTGTTGTAAACCGACATTTCGGCCTCTTCAGAGTAGTGTCGCCTCTAAAGCTGAACAACCCATGTGTCTCAATCCGAAGACCTAAGTGTTTGCAAGTTATAAATAATTTCAAAATCTGATAGGAGAGAAATTATTAAATGTTTCATCCAATTTTTAAGCAGAACTATCAAAAAAGGAAATTTTTTTTGGAAACATCAATTTTTGAAAACATGAATACAGTCTAGAAACAATTACACTGAATAACTGAAAAGTTTTAATTTCTAGGTAAGGCTGATAATTGAACATCAGTGAAATATTGCGGCTATATCACTGCAGAAAAATTGTATATCGATTGTATACCTTTGTATATGCTAGTGTGTATTTTTTAATTTTGTTTCCTAATTGATATTTTTATTTATTTTTTTATTCTAAATATGAGTCATTAGTTTATTACAATTCATTGATGATTAAGAACTAATAGATTATTTGTTTGTTTATTATGAATAATTGGTCAAAATTAGGTCTTTAGATTAGTACTATTGAATGTTATTGATTTCAATAATCTTATTAAAAGATTCTTGTCTAAAATTATAATTCTAAAAAAAAGTTTTGTTTTAGAATAACATATTTAAAATATGCGTAAGTTCAAGCTTTGGGAAAACAACAGTTAGTAATTCCACATTAAACTTCCTCTTTAATTCAACATTTCTTAAATTTTTCTTGAAATATTTCACAAATTCTGAAATTTTAATGAAACATCTTGGTTATTTTATAGGCGGATAGATATTAAAAAGGAGAGTAAAGAAACAAAATAAACATTTATTCTTAAATTTTAATTATCTATATAAAATATAACATGTGAAAATAGTTAAATAAATTAGCGTATTTTTAGTAAGATAGATTCTTAATAATAATAGATAGTAGGCATAATAATAGAAAGTTGTATTTTAGCAAAGCTTTGAATTTGTTCTTGTGGATCTAGTTAGATTAAGTTGGTGCATAAGTATGAAACTCTGCCTCGCATAAATATGTCTCATAAAAGAAGCTAGTTTTCATACACAAATAGCTAGTTTAATTAATACACTGGGCTGCTATTCTGTTAAATTTATCAAGAAATCAATTTAATTCCGTTAATTTAAAACTTTCCTTATATTAACGGAGATACGTTGTTTGGTATGCCACCTACTTGGTAAAAAGCGAAGTTTTTCTTAGATTAATAACCACACGAACGTTTTCTCATAAAGGTGGAGAGACAGGTAAAATATAAAAACGTATTCTACGCATGATTCAACTATCATATTATGACAGATACCGTCCAAATTTTTTTTTTATTTACTTTCGCTAATTAATTCAACTACCTATATTTTCATAATGACTTACGCAATTGTCCATTGGCTTAGCTATCGCGCAATATGAGCAGCGTCTAAGTTGTCATAATTTTTTATGGAACACCTTATTAGTTTCCCGAAACCCTGGTGGTCCATTGATTATAGTTTGAGAAACCCTGATTTTATTATACATACATACATAATCCATCCTCTTCCACCGCTTTTGCAGTGTATAGGCCTTGCAGAGCTTCTTCCACTCTCCCCGGTCCTCAGCAAGGTCTCTCCTCCTTCTCCAGTCTATCCCTAAAACCCTCTCTTAAGATCCTCCTCCCAGGTTCTTCTTGGACGACCGCGTCGTCTATTTCCTTCCACTCTTACTTCATACATCGTTTGGCCACTCTATCATTGGCCATCCTGGTAACGTGCCCAAACAATCTGATTGACTCCAATTTGGTCCACTGCAAGTTCCACACCCAGATTCTTTCGGATAGTGGCATTTCTAAATTTGTCCCTCCTTGTCTTACCCAGCACTTTTCTAAGGTATCGCTTCTCCATTGCTTGGAGCTGGCTTTTTAACCTTGCCGTTAGAATCCAAGATTCGCTGGAGTAGGTTAAAATTGCTAGGAATTCTGTCTTGTACACCGCTATCTTAGGAAGAAATCTCTTTCTTTCCTAGGAAGCTATTTTTAACAGCATTAAAGAATCTGCCTGTAGCTCCAATTCTTTTCCTAATTTCCTCTTCTATTTTTCCATTTTCATTTAAATGAGCTCCCAGGTATTTAAAACTTTTTACCCGTTCCATAGCTCTTTTAACTTGTATTTGTACTGCATCCCCTGCTCCGCCGATCACCATTACTTTTGATTTTTCCACATTTACTTTTAGTTTTTTCTTTTCTAGTTCTTCAACCAGGATGTTAATGTTGGCCTGAAGGCCTCTTTCACTGTCTGCTGCCACGAGTATATCGTCCGCATAAGCAAGAACACTTATTGCTACTCTCTGTAGGTTCCTAAATCCTATATGTAGCCCTATCATCCTTTTACTACAGTTCTTTAAAATTTCAACCATCACCAAAATGCATCCAGCATCCCTGCTTTACGCCCCGGGTGGTGATAAATTCCTCGGAGTAAGATTTGAAGTGCATACATAATTTCTGGATCTTCTATACAAACTCTCAATTGCCATTTGTAACCCTCTATTGACTTCCTTATCGTTCAATGCTTGCCATATGAAATTCCTTGGCCCTGAGTCGAATGCGTTTGCAATGTCAATGAAGCAGCAATGACTTCCCTTTTTCCAACAGCTTTACGCTTGCCTGCCTTACCGTGAATATCAGATCCTGAGTGCTTCTATCTGCTCTGAAGCCCATCCTGGGCGTCTTCAAAGATTAGAACCAATTTCATTTTTCATCCTTGTTTCCAGGATACGCGCGTAACCTTACTCGGGACGCTAGTCAGCGATGTGCCTCTATTGTTACCGCATTCTCTATTATCTCCTTTTTTGAAGATTGGTACTATTATTGATACTTCCCAATCTTGAGGTATTACCTTTTACTTCCATATAAGATTAATCATGTGTAATAGCGCTTTCTCCCCTTCCGCTCCCATATATCTCAGCATTTCCGGGGTTATCCCATCTTTTCCTGGTGACTTACCTAATTTCATCTTTGTTAACGCATGCTCCACCTCAAATTCCTCGATATAGTCGTCCTCCTCCCACTCTACATCCTGGGCTTCGATGGTTTCTATTATCGACTTTTCTTTCCTAATGGGTTCTTCCCTTATGATGTTGTGCATGTTTTTATGTGGGAACATTGAATTAGCTACTATAAGATCGTTGGAGACACATAATTCCAGAATTCTTTTTCCATTGTTATTTCTGACTGCTTCACCATGCTTACCCAGACTACCAAACCCATCCACCTACACCGTTTCCGACTCTTCCATTAGATCTTCTATACACTTTCCTTTACAGTCGTCTAGTAGGGTTTGTGATTTTGAGAAAAATTATCCTTTACTTCCAATAAAGCATCTTCATTTAGTCCATAAGAGACTATTATGTCAAATTGTTTGTGTCCTTCATCCCATTCCACCATCATTAACCTTTCACTCTTAAGGATGCACCTTTTAACTTTAGAGGCATTTTTATTGTGTAGAAGAAAACCGACTCCTGCTTTTGCCCTTTTGCTCTTTTCAACTCCTGCGTGGATAAGAATGAAACGTTTTCAATGATTGTCATCTTCTTTTTCTTCTCTTTAGTTTCAGTTATCGCCCAATCGAGGTTACTCAATTTAAACTATTTTATCAATTCTACTTCCTTTCCCATAATTCCTCTTACATTCCATGTGCCAAATTTCTGTAACCGTTTTCCTCGCCATGTCTTTTCCATTGTGATCCGTCCGGCTCTTTCATTCCTTTTGCTTATGATAATAATCTTTTAAGGGTAACGGATTATCGGTCCGAAGCCCCCCCCCCCGATCCTGGTAATAGGGCTACTACGTTGGGTACCAGGCTGCCCTGCGTGAAGCTTCAAACATCGGTATTCTGATATTCTACTCCTTGAGACGGCAACACTCTATGCCCTCAGGCCGCCTCACGCAATAATCGGTCGTTAGTTCCTGCCTAGGCAGTATCCAGGAGCACCACGTGGAGGCAACCGACTCACTCCCTGATTTTATTATGACTTTTGTATTCTTACTTTTTAAGAATAGCAATTCCCTGCTTCTGCTGAAATACGCATTTGATCTGAAGTAATAAACATGTGACGACAGTCAGCGTGAAATCTTTAAAAATCCATTGAGTAATGGTTTTATTTAATTAAACTTCCTAATAAAACCAATGGATATCCTTCATTTTTTTTTTTTAACTGTATGCCAAAAAAAATAAAGTTAGGTATGATAGTTACAAAATGATAAACGCAGCAAAACCCAAGACCCCGAACTTTTCCACATTTATTAAGCAATAAATGAGATATTTAGAGCTCTTTCAAAATCCTTTTTTTTAAGAATGCTGTAAAACAAACCCTCGGGGGTAATTAATTGCTGTTATATAGATTTTAGATATAGGTAAATATTATTCGGCAAGATATGGTAAAAATGACAAATATTCTCTAACGTATTTTATTAATTATCGTCATGAATAAAAATAATAATTTTCTTCATATACATATATATCTTCATGAAATATAAAAAAATCTATAGAAAAATCAATAGACAGACAAAATTACAATTTATTTTTATAGATAACTCCTCCTCCCAAGTATTTTCATTCTCCCTGACGTCATGGATTAAGTGTACTGTTACCTACTACATAATTTTTTGTATTTGTCTAAAAGCTAAAATTATTTGGGATATTAAAATTAAAAATGACATTTTATTGCTGTTAAGAATACTCAATGAACTTAAAGGCAACTACTACTTTCCTAAAGAAAAAAATAGAAAGGTGATGATATCGGAATTGTTCATTTCTATAGAATGGATGTAAATTTCAATTCTTTTATATTGAAATTTAGAACTGCCAATGGAGATCATAACTACAATAACTCCGCTGGTAAGCTAATTTCCAGAATTAGTTTAAGGAGATAAAATTTCTGTACAGCTGCTCAAAACAGCTGTTTATTTATGTGTCAACGCCTAGTATCTTGTGAATTAATGTGAAACCCTTCGATTAATATCCATCTTTCAATAATTTTTCTTTTTTCTTTTTTTGTGGTTAAGTACCATAATTGTTTGGTTAGTTTGCTTACTTAAAAGTATCTGGCTAAAAGTTGCAAGGTAAATTACTAATTGGGTAGTACAAAACATAAAGCATTGTAAAAAGTTCATTCGGGTTTTTGTATATTATATTGTGTTCTGATATATATTTTGAAATCTTTTTTTGTTATGTAGTTCACCAAATGGTTCGCCTAAATCAAGAGGACATTAAGGGAGATATCTCTCGAAGTAAGTTTACTATCATTATTAGACTTCACTAGTTAGTGCCAATTTTTGAAAAAATGTGAAGTATGTTCTAATAATTGTGAAATTTAATCAACTTATACGTCTAACAAAGATCATTTGAAAATGAATTAATGTCAATGAATAATACTGGAATGCCCTTTGATCCAGTCATATAATTAAATATTGTAGTTTTTTCTTCAGTCAGCCAAAATTTATGTCTATATATAAATTAGAGATATTTATAAAGTAAATATATATATTAGAAAGGTAAAATCTAGTGTTCCTTCAAAATGTTATTTTTTGATTATTCTCGAACTTGTCTCCCCAATCAGTGTGTGAACGAACGCGAGTATTTAAGTTAATGATTGTTGCATAATACAATTAATAACATTACATTTTCTTAATTGAGTCATTATTTCAGCAAATGGTGCGAGTGAAGATGCGGCGAACGGCGATGTTAATGAAGCTAACTATAAAGACTCTACAGTAAGCCGTTCCACTGGGTCTTGGACAGGTTCTAAGTCTTCAGTAGCTATAATATATCCATGTTATTTGTGCAACTATGAAACATTCAGATCCACATCACTTGTCGCACATCTAAGGCAGCATAGACAAGGAAATTTAACTTTGGAAACTGAAAGGTCAGAAAGTAATATTGTCTACTACTTATGAGTAATAATGAAATCAAACGCTTGTTTTAAACATAAAGGTGATTGTTAAATTGGTGTCTGCTTTAAATTCGTTTCTAGCATTTTTTCAACAAATTTCACAAATTGATGTTCAGACAAGCAACACTTTTCTAACAGTAGCGGGCATCGAAATGGAATACGAGAACAAACTGTGAATATATAATAAAGTGCTAAAAAGTCAAATTAATAGTTTTAATTTCGCAGTTTCAATATTTAAAAATAGTGTAACAAGAGTTTGTTGTTTGGTAGTGGTGGATTTTAAACAGCAATGAAAACCTAAGTGCTTTAGCAACAAAAAACTTATACCGCCTTGAATTTGTTTTATTTGCCTGCTAATCCTTAACATCGGCTTATATAATAGAGGAATTCTTATTAAATTGACGGCATTCAAGCGCTTATTAGGATGCTATCTCAAACTTTTCAGTGAGAATGGAGCCCCTAAATTTGCTATAATAGGTTATTAAATCTTCGTAATAATAAGAAAAATCATTTGATTGATCAAAATTGTTCTATCAGTATTTTCATGAAATTAAGTGACAGATGTTTATTGTGCACAAATTTGAAATTAAACGGTTCAACTTTGACCTATCTACGCAAAGATATTGCATTGTTTTAATTATTACTCATTAACAAAAGCGGAAATATTGGCCTACTATTGGTGGATATGTACCCAAGACCGAGTGGTTTACATAAGCGGATCAGCAATTACTGAAAACGGATCCGGAGGATATTGTTGGACAGAATGACTAGAGCATTTCCAGCATTTGTTATAGAGAAGTAACTTCTTTGACGAGGTAACTGCACTCAGCGAAGCAGCTGAAATATTTCAATCGTACATTGAATAACTAATATTTTTTATCAGACTCTGCGCAGCGCTACATGCTGTTTGCTCCATGAGAAGCAGGGTTCTCTGTGGCAGAATAGATTTTTAATTTTTTTTTTGCAGTGACGTAACTTGCATTAGTTTCTTTAGTTTCTTCAAGGGCCAGGGTTCCTTGGAAACGATTGAGACGACATATTTTAATAATAGATTGTGATATCCACAATCTGAGCTCTTATCTCAGGTCTCTCAGTCCTCGCTTCTATTAGTTTTCTAAGCATAGAATCAATCTAATATAGATGTCAAACAACTACTGGAATATAGAAAGTTTAGGCGATGTCTAGTAAATGGATGTATAAATATCCCAAGATGTATGAATATACCGCATTCAGTTTCGGCAGATTATTGTCAGTATCACTTTTTCAGTAGATATATGTCTGGTATGGTCTCTATTATTCCTACAATTGACAATCACTTCTAAAGGGACTTAGCGTCCCTGGGGTATCCAGCCTAAAATGTACACTGAACCCCTAAAACTAACACAATTAACTGAACTAACACAAACTACATAGGGCCTCAGGAGGTAATTGACGTATGCAACTACGTCCATTTACAATATCCAGAGTCATCTCCAGACATCTCTAGCATCACCAGATACCCTTATGCACATTTACACATTGTACACTGCAGTACTGGGCTCTTCAAGAAGAGCTAGGAACGAGGATGTAGTCAAGAGAGTATTGCACTGGAGAACCCTTCTAGGACCGAGTTACGACTAGAAAAGATCTGAGGCCTGTATCGTCTGAACAAAAATAGGCTTCAGTTATTGACAGGTTTTCTCGCGGGGCATTGCAGATTCAGGGAGGTATTTGAAGAGGCTGGGCCTACAGCACTTGTAGCAGATTTTGAGTAGAGAAAAGGAGATCAATATAAAAGGAGACCAATACAATACGACGCTTTCATTCAGCAGTTGTTGGAAAAGAAACCTTCACTAGTTTAGGGAAATTTCTTAGGATGTTTTCTAAAAAAAATTAATCTGGAAGGGGTGCTTGTAGGGTTGAAGGTCTCAATCCGGTACCAGTAGGGGGCGCAGTAGACCTTTTTTAGTCGCAGTGTACTATACCTCCCAAAAAAGAAAACAAGGTATATTCTCCATTATGTCGCCCTCGGCCATTAGCTGGGCAGGGTAGGACTTACTTCCGGCCACCTCTCTGCCTTATTAAGAAACATAAGATTGACGAAAAATTGAAATAGCATATAGTCACGACGAAGCTCGGTTTTATTACTAAGGCATTAGGTAAATACAGATAAATAAACATTTTAGTTGTAATATAAATTTTTTTGGTAGATATGATTGGAATACTCAAGTTTCTGAAAGGTGAATTTTTGATGGAAGAAGCTTATTATACATCAATTCATAAAAAATACCTGACTTTTTTTTTTACAGATTTCAAATTGGCAAGTTTATGTGCAGCATTTGTGATTTCAAAACTCGTTGGTTGAGTTCATTAAAAGAACATGAAGAGAAAGCTCATTTTAATAATAATAATTCAAATAATGTTGTAAATATTAATAATTATCCCAAAGGAGGCCCATATATCTGTAAGAAATGCGGATATTCAGCCGAAAAATTGGATACAATAGGCATTCATATGAGACGCCATTTTACTTCTACAAATGTATTTGGGAACATTGTTCGCAATTATCCTTGCTGTTTATGTGAATTCATTACAACACAGTTGGATGCATTGCAAAATCATTTTAGTATAGTGCATTGCAATCGTCAAATAAATGAGGGAAAATTTACTTCAGCTTCAGCTAAAACTGGCTGTATTAATGGCGATTTATATGGAAATTCTGATGAAATGATTTCACATTTATATAAAACTGAAGACGATGATAAACCAGAATATCCTTGTGATTATTGTACACATCGTTCACCCTCTATACATTTATGGAGAGATCACATGGAAACACATGGTGGTGTATTGGAGATATCACTTGGATCCATGCAGAATTAAGATGTACAGTGTAAGTTATAAGGACTAGTCATTATTTGTTTTTTTTTTTTTCATTTTTATTTTTCATCAAATAATGCTCAAAAATAATTTTATTAAAACGTTCATTTTGCCAGTGCCAAAAATTTACAAAGAATTTATTTGACATTGGGATTTTTTAAAATAATGTTTTTGAGGTGAACACTTTCTGGTCTGGGCACCTCAGTTTTGTGAACTTAATTTTTTTTTTAAATATAAATTAATACAATTTCATAGATTTAATAAGAACATTTGTACTATTTGTACAAAAATGTATTTTGGTACTGGCTGTAAATATTAATTGGTTAATTTAAATATATTTTTAAATATTAACAACGTATAATGAATAGAATTCCTAGTAATATTACTTTTACACTTTTTCTCCAAAATATATAACTATTATACATATTTAAATTTCAGTAACTATTTAGGAAGTGAAATTTTTTTTTTTAAATCAATATATTAAAAAAAAAAGTAAATATACAAACTTTCAGTTTCAGGAATTTTATTCACTACATGTTCCTACAAATACTGAATAATTTAAGCTAAACTTTTGTTTAAATTTTTCAAATTTTTTTACTTTCAATGACCATGGTCATAATATTTAAAAAAAATAATATAAAATCACGCTTATAATAATGCACATTTCATTTATCATTTAAAAAAAATATAAAAGTTAGTTAAACGAATCTTTTGTTTTCTAGGCTAGCCCTAGAATATTTATTGTACTTAGTGTTTGTAAATAAAATATATTTTTTATTAGTTATGATTTACCTCACATTTTTTTACAATATTTTGTTCTTAATTTTTGTAAAACATAAATTTGAATAATGTCTTTATTTTGTATTTGAAAAAGAATTTTCTTGTAAGCTTAGGTGTATTTACTTTATCAACGAACAAACTCTGAATTTATAATTTCCTATCTTTTAATCGAATTTTCTAATTTTATAAATTTTATTATATATATATTTTTTTTTTTTTTTTTGAAATTTGGATCAGGTAACTTGTAAAATTAAGTCTGAACTTCTGAGTTATATATATATGTATATATAACGGTGGATTAAAATGTAAAAAAAAAACAAATTAATATTCATTTGTTCTTTAAGAATTTTATTTTGCAATATTTCTTTGCCCCTTTTCTTATCCAGACTACTTCTTGGTTTTTCTTCTTCTTCTTTTTAATTTTCTTATATTAATATTTTGTGGAAATATTCCTATCAATTCAAACATTGGAAATTGAGTTTTCACTGGAAATATATGGTTTGGGTACATTGAGTACATATAAAGAAAACGTTTTTAGAGAAAAGTGAAATATTTATGTTATTTGAACAGTATACCATAAACTAAAAATCGCAGAAAATTCCAATTTTCTATTCCATTTATAATACTGACACCGGGAAATTTGGATACTACGAAAGTACCCTTCACAGAAAAAAGTACGATTTTTTTTATAGTTTTTTTTTTCTGGAAAATGGCCCAAATTATTTATTAGGGAGAAGGATTCTACGCGGATGTCAATGATTCGAGTCCAGTGCGACCTTTTAGATTTTGTCTATCTAGTAATCTCTACAGCTCACAGTCTGGTACCGGACAGTATTGTCAAATAAGAGAGAACACTGTCTTAAAAAAAAAAAAAAAAAAAAAAAAAAAAAAAACTTTAAATCAATAGTCTCTTTATATCCATTCACACTCTTGCTCTTTATACCATTAAGCAATTAAGTGAATTATACAAGTTTGTTTTGTTGGTTTCTATAAATCTGAACTTCCACCAGATCATCCTGCAGAATTTTACTTTTAACCACCTCTGCCTGGATTGGAGTTAAGCGGCGATATTCAGAGATATTAGAATTTTTTGTTCACAAGACTGCGACAAATTGAATAAAAGTTCCAAGTGTGAAGCTTATTTCCTAATTCTCTAGCGTGAATGGACGACATGTTTGTTTTAGAGAAGTTATCATAAATTATGTAAAAATATAATGGTAATACATTAGAATGTGTAAAACTATAAATATTTATAACTAAAAACTTGAAGTTATATAATGTACCTGTCTGACTGGATATATATATATATATACTTCTCCTTAGTTACCTTGAAATTCTTGTTTTCTCATTCTAACCGGAATATAATCTTTTTTTTTTACTATTTAATATAAACTTAACAGTTTTTAATTTAGTCGTTACTTGGCAGCGCCACTGTCGTTTATTATCTTATTTCAACCACGATATTATCACCCAAGGTTGAAGAGGTGAACGTTTTTAATATTCGTATCTACTGTAATTCTTGAGTTTTAATAATGAATTGTGTGGTAGATTATGCTCCTGATAGCGATTTTCCTTTGGAAAATTTGCCCTACGGTGTATTTAGCACCAGAAATAATGTAAGTTTTATAAATTTTAATATTATAAAGCAAATATTTATTCAGAATGATTTATCTAAACATATAGAAATATTGGAAGGCCTAACTTTTGGCCATAGATTGTCAACCTTTATTAAGCTCTTATCTGTCCCTAGAAATAATAAATTGTACAGACAGGCTTCTTAATTTGATTTTTCAAGACTTTAAAAAACTAAGGACATTAATCAATTCAAATTCTCTAACGGACTCCAAATTTGCTAGTAGTATTTTGTTAATTTTAAATTGATAACAATATCTTATCAATAAATAAAAAATATTTTAAAAAACTGATGGCAAAATTAAATCATTCTATTTAAATTAAGTATGCTTATTTTTACATTGTCTGGATTCTACAGAGCGAATATGGCTTTATGAACCGGTTTTACAGCTCAGACTTCAAATTAGAACATACTGTTGAAAACTGCTCACTGTTTGTGTAGAGATGCTTTGAGATTTTTACTCTTGTAATAATTAATGAAATTTATATATGCAAATTCGAAAAATATGGCGAAGGACTAGGAATCCGTCAGACAAGACCCATTTTTACCGACTAGCTAGACGAATCAAATGGGAACTTGATAATCATAGAATCTCCAGATACATATCTTAACTAGAAGGTATGACTCCGAGTGACTCTTGTCTCTGGAAAGAAACAAAGAGACAGTTTAATGACATCGCCAGATTTTTCCACTGCAGGTGAGTGACACACTTGCGACTAGCGATGAAGAAAAATATTTCTGGAGGTAGCGGCTGGATTCGAACAGTTTGGCTCTCAGGACTACAAACGTATCTGACTTCATTACTCAAACCATATATAGAAGACAGAACATTTCAGATAAGGCTTTACAACACATATAATCCTAGACGCCAAATTCTTGCGTGACGAGCGCAAGGAGTAATCCATCAGCCCTTTTAACCTTTACTGCTCGAACATACCTGAACTAAATGTAACCACTTTAGCTATAACACAGATGATACGATGATGGCCACAACTAACGAAAACATTGACAAAGCATTACTGACTTGCAAACAACTACACACATCATAACAAAATGGTTCCAAAAATGGCAGCTACGTCTCAACCCCACTAAAACAAAAGCACAAATTTTCTCTCTTCTTGTCCAAATGATTAAAACAACCAGGAAATACCCTGGAAACCGAAGGTCCAAGGAATGCGCTACATTGACACAATACTCAACTAGAGACTTATTACAACAAACGATAACAGGCATTCACTCGACTGAAACAGTTATATCCACTTATTACCAGAAATGTGCCATTCAAACACTCCTGTACAGACTTCTTTATAAGACGCTCATTAGACCACTATTGACTACACCTGCCCAGTCTGGATAACAAACAGCCTGCTAAACACCTAACAATACGGCATCTCACATTTCAAATAAAGTACTCCGAATTGCTTTAAATGCCCCTTGTTCACCAGAAACACACAAATACACGGAGAACTAGACGTTTCAGATATTCACACACACATGTCTAAGTTAGCAGACAACTTCTACCTCACAGTTCATACACTTCACACAACGTCCCACTTCTACATAGGCGAACCTACTCTGGAAGACTGAAACCGCGACTATACAAAGATTTATAAAGAACATATTCACCATTAATCTCTATGTGTAAAGCTCTTGGTGAGCTGGTACATATTCTGATTTGTAAATAAATAAATAAAATATCTACAAATTCAACACACATTCACAAATTACATTCGCAAATTCCACATGGTTTTATTATTTATTTAGTTGATTTCCTCTTATTTAAATAAATTAATCATGCTGAATCTTCATGAATATAGGATATTCAGTCAAATTAAATATTATAATAACTAATACATAGAGTGTGGGGTGCGTGATAGAAACATTAAGTTGATGTCAACTCTCTACACGAATTGAGTCTTACATAGACGATGGATGAGTCAGAACTAAAAAAACGAAACATGGGACGACGGATAAAATCATAGATATTAACTAAAACTTTTAACTGTAGGTTTTTATAACTTTTAAGTTAATTTCTCAAAATTCAATTTTTTTTTTTGCTGACAAGTGAACGAATTTTTTGATAATTTTGTTTTTTCCTTGTAATCTTTTCTTCATCAATTATTATTTTGACAAAATAACAGGATCAAATTATTTTCTCAGCCTGCAAAAAGGATAGGCGTTGCTATTGGTGATAAAATTTTGGATTTATCATTGGTCAGTCATCATTTCACTGGACCTAGACTGGCTAGTCAACAACATGTATTTCGGGAGGTTCGTAATTTTCAAAAAGCAGCACATTTAATGATTAATTTTTATGTAATTTAATAAGCAGTTTTATATAATTTATAGAGTACTTTGAATAAATTCATGGGATTAGATCCAGAAAGTTGGTTGGAAGCCAGAAAAACGATACAAAAGATGCTTTCTTTAGATAATACCGATATAGAATCACTGAAAGGGTAATTAAATTATTTTTGTTAAGTGGTTTATTAGGGACATGTATGAAAAAGTCAAAGAGATTTAGAAATAAATTTGTTGTAAGATGATGAAACATTTTGCTATTAATTTTTGCGAAATCTTCAATAAATACATAAGGAAACTTGCAAATTGACTTCAAGGATGGAACAATCCATTATATTATTATTTATAAATTAGTAAGCCTAAATATTTATTTCTGCACTTGGAAACATCGAAATTTTGTAGAACCGAAATTCTATATCTTTCACAAAATTATCGACTTTACAAAGTCTCTAGATTATACTTCCTTATTGCATTATTTTCTTTTAAAACAAGTTTTTTGTTATTATTATCTCTTATTTATGGATTTTTTTTTTCTACATTTAGATGTTTAGTCGAACAAAAAGATGCTACAATGCATCTTCCAGCTGATATTGGAGACTACACTGATTTCTATTCTTCCAAAAATCATGCTTACAATGTGGGTTGTATGTTCAGAAGCAAAGAAAATGCTTTGATGCCAAATTGGTAAATATTTTTTGGTTAAAAG
>JAAEAF010013406.1:0-33395 GCA_011037195.1 Triatoma infestans | reverse complement strand
ATTCCACTTATTTTTATTTTTATTTTATAATTACGTTTATTGGATTAATGCATACACAGATCAGTGCATTTCGTAATAAACCAATGGTCATAAGACCGTCAGGTGAGCCATTCCTCTTATATATTTTCTATACCATCAAGATACCTTATCAGGAACGTCTCTTCTTGTACCCTCCCTGAGGCTTGCTTTTTGGTGATGCTCCGTGTTGGATCTAGTCAACATGAGATCCCGCTTAAACTTCAGGGACTGTACTGCTGGGCTTTACAGGAAAGCATCTCACGTAGATGTCACGCCACAGATTTCATGTTACACAGGTGAATAAATTTTATAACGTATAATACCCTTTTTCTTAACTGACTAGAGATGAAGAAAGGCGGAATCTTAATCGTTTATAAGGCTTAACACTTGTAGTATTGTGTAGGGTATAGTTTATAGTGGGGTGCCCCATGATGTCTCTGGCGAGCCACCTTCATTTGGAAGGTCAACCTCTCTACTTGCTTGTGATGCATTTCAACATCATTCCCCATCGAAATACCATACTAATGAGATTCCCAGGCCCTGCTCCCCTCACAAATATATTATAGTTCTGCATTTCTGCTTATTCTTTCTGCGTCTCCATCGGTTTATTATCGCAGACAGATCCATATATTCTGCACAATACTTTCTTTCTAAAAAGTTCAATAATTTTCACCTTCTATTATCTGCGTCAGGTTTCATTACTATATGTCTGGGGACTTAACGATTCTTTTATAAATGAGAACAATAAGTATTAAGATTCTTCTTCCACGTGCCTACCAAAGTTTGGATAACCAAAGTATATTACTGAATTTTTAGCAGTTTCTTTTAGTGCTTCCTAATTTTCTTACATTAACGAGGTAACGATCTGAGCAATTATTAGTGTAGTAAAAATGCCATAAGAAGAATATTTGTCTGGGAGAGAGAATAAAATATGACCTTGGAGGGAGAGAACAAGATATGATCTAGGAGAGGGAGACAAAAATAAATAATCGATAAAATCTGTTCTAGTATTTATAGAACAGTATTATAAATAAATACTGTAGATTCAAACTGTAAATCAATTAGAAGATTCATTGGTAGTGAACCGGTGAGCAAAACAACCGGAGTGTTGTTATAATTGGAATGCAAACCGAGTGATCAATCACTCGTAATATTTATTATCTAGATAAACACAAGTATTGGCTAATTGTCAAACAATTAACTTTGCACACAGTCCGTTTAACAGCGCTGCCTTCGGCCTTACATCGTTTATTATAAAATTGCCTCACGATTTTTGAACTTTATCTCATCAACCAACTATTGATTTTGTCTCTATAGGCTTTATTTATTTGGATGTAATGAATGTGATATAAAACCAAAGTGTTTTCCTAGTGGACAACTAAGTTGTGTCCTGTATTCACACTAGCCTCATTCTCCGGTCTATCCAATCACTTTCTTTTGGACCTTGGTCCATTCAATCACGATCTGTAACAATCTTTTGTGAAGCCAATATCTGGTACATTACAGGATCTGGTAATATCCTCCTAGATCTCCATACCCACATCCTCTATCCATGTTATTTTTTGGTTTCCTTTTTTCCTCTGGTATATCATTTACTAAAATCACCACCTCTCACTATAGATCCTTTTAACATGGTCAAACCTCTTAAGGTACATTGTGTCGATGTAAGCAAGATGTTTCCTAATGAGTCGGCCATTCTTCTAATTTCATTATTTGGGACTAGAGTGTCGGGACACCCCAAATCTGATTGGCCAGAAATCCATTTCTAGAGCCAGCCAGTAGATCCTCTTCCTCTGGATGAGTTCCAAGTGTCATCAGAGCGTGAAAGATTTTTCTCTTTGATAACTGCGGACTTCTTTTGCCCATAAAATTGGGTTTAACGCATCTATCATTCCTTTCCTTTCAGAAGGATGCAGAACTCACAAATATCACTTATACTTAAATTTGTTTTCGATTAGGGGGACTAAACGAATCTGTAACAATCTTTTGTGAAGCCAATATCTGGTACATTACAAGATCTGGTAACAGAGCAGAGTAGAGAAGGCCTTTACCAAAGGAACAAACAGATAAATATTTTGATGATAATACGTTAATTAATTATAACATAATAAAGAGATGGGATTAACTCAGCGATAGCGTGCTGAATTAAGGCATTGAGGTTGCGGGTTTGAGACCAGGTGGTGATGCCATAAGATTTTTTCAGCTAAAAAAAAACGAGGGTCCAGTGAGAGAATACTGTCCAAGGTCGGCGGTGGACTGGGAATGTTCCGGACGCCAATGAGTACAAATGGATCGCGACTTAAAAATAAAACAAAGAAAAAAAGAGAAAGCTTACGCTAGTAACAATAATAATGACAATGCCGTGAAAGGGAACGAAGATCCCTTCACCGCAAATACATATCTCAACATTTCCTGAATTCTAAAAAGATATTTTTTTTACTGTCTGCATTTGTAGGTGGGCAGGTAAACATTAGATTAGATGCTGCGGGGCTTACCCATAAGTTGGAGTCCCTTCTCCGGTCCTGTCCTTTATCTGAACTTTGGAGTCCGGGGAGACTCTTAGGTGATCAGTTAAGAGCACCACTAACCAGAGCACCCTTTCGAGTCCTGTCTGCTTAATAGTCCCGAGAGAGACCATTGGGTGAGGCTTGCAGGCGTCAGCTTCCCATTCCAAACAGGCGAAACCTCAGCCATACAAGCCCCTCGCACTGACACAAAATGCAGTGCTGTTTCCTCTTCTTCCTGACAAAACCTGAACAGGCTATCTATTGCCAGGCCCATGCAGTGCTTATTAAGTCTACGATGGCCAGTGAGGAGGCCAACTGCAATCCTTATGGCTATCCGGCCTAGTTGGAGCAATTCTGCAGTTAGTCTGGGCGAGTAGCTATGAATGAACGTTTTCGCCTGCCTTGGGCCTGGGGTTCTAGACCACCATTCTCGTGATCGGTCGTGCATCCATGTTCTGATGATTCACTCCTGAACCATCTTGCCCCAAGTGCCCGTGTAGCCAAACCAGGAAAGCCTTATTACAGCTAATAATTTCCCTGAGTACATCTAGGCATTCCACACCAGCCTTGAGCTGATCTCTCACGAGTTAATTGCTCGCAGGGCAGCCTGATCCGAATAAATGAAGATTCTGATGTTATACACTCCCCGTCTCCTTATTTCGGCGTTGCAGGTAATAATTGCGACTAGTTCCCCCGAAAGACCTGGCTAGGCTACCCAGGCTTACCGAGATGCCACATCTAGGATAGGCCCCGTAGACGCCGGCTTCCACTCCTCCCTTCATCCTAGATCCATCCGTGTACCACATAAATTCCCCTAATATTGGCGGCCCGTTCTTACATGCCCCTGTGTTAATAACAAGACTTGGAAGGGTTTTTGGAAGTCGTATCTAGGAGTCACTGTATGGGAGGGCAGGCATAATTTGTGTCTGCCTCCAACCCCTCGCATAAATTCTGATAATTCCACTATGCCAGATGGGTAGGTAAGTTTGAACAAATATCTCAAAAACCGGAAATCTCAAACTTAATATTCCGTGTAGTTATCGCAAATAACAGGAAGTTCAAAATCAACCCACAAATGCTCGACTTTCTGTAAGTATTTTGCCCACTAGTAATAACATCCAGTTATAAAAAATTCCATGATTCCACATCTGCCCATCCCAACCCGCTTATCCAAAGACTGTCTTCTTTCACCATCTCTGTTAATCCTCACAGAAGATTAAAACGCCGCCGGCCTCGAGATTTCCTCAAGAACAATTAATCCTCTACTTCTCTCAAATTAAATTAAATTCTAAGGAAATAACTCCCCAGTGAGAGGAATCTCCCATCACTTTTTCCAGAACTGTGTCTTCCATTCTTGTATAATAACAGGTTCGCATGTGATACTATGTATTGTTAGCAACATCATTAATAATACAATAATAATAATAAAAATTAAATGACTAAAGAAAATTTGTCGATTAGAGATGTAATATTTTCTTTAGAATTATTACAGAAATGAAAATAAAAAATAATCTGAAATACATTTTAGCGTCATCTCTCTAACAATGTTAACGAGGAAAATGGGAAATTTCGTTTAAAGTAATTAAGAATTTAATCAAAATATCAACATTTAAATCGAAGCAGCAGCTATCAATGTATTTTTAAGTTTAATGAGTGAAATAGAGAGGAAATCTTCAATAATGATAAATTTAATAGCATGACTTATAAATGAATCCATTGGAAAATGGTTAATTTTTTTTGAATGTGAAATTGAAATAAGAGAGACAACTGCGACATTTGAAAAATGTATGAAATGCACTGTCAGTATTTGGTGAAACAACAGATCTAGTGGAGCATATTTACACGCACGCACCCACATATATATATATATATATACACATACATACATACATACATACATACATACACATACATATATATGCGTATTGCACAGCTGCAATGTGGCACATTCATTTGATATAAATTTTCTGCTATCAAAAGTGGTTGTACATTGATGGGATTTACGGCCTCTGTGTGAAATCAAAGCTTGTCGAACAATATTGGTGATTGATATGCCATTGATAATGTATGAAGCTTGTATGTTATTAATGTTTAGTATATCAATAGATTTATCTAAATATTTAGTTGCATTGTGATATTAATATTCAGTTTAATATTGATTAATTTAGTTCGTACAATATGCAAGTGAGTTACATTAAATTACATAGAATAGACAGGCATTTATTGTACTGGTGGAAATTACTATTTACAATTTAGATGAAGCAATACAATAACACTACACTAGTAAACAGTTAGCAACAAAGAAGCTGGAAGGCAAGAGAGACTCCAGCTTTGTTTCCATCTTGTGCAATCACTCACCAAGTTCTTCCTCTTAAGAACAAGAATTGGGCCTCAATTAGAAGAAAGTACACTCCTCGTCAAAACAGAGACTCTAGCTTGTGTCTCCATCTACTGTAGTCACTCACCAAGTTCTTCCGTTTAAGAAGAAGAATTGAGAGGACCTCAATGAGAAGGAAGTATACTTTTCCTTGTGACTTGAGCCCAACACAAAACAGATTAAAGATAATAAAACTATCCCCAGTAAAATAAATAATTGGCATATAGGCATATAAGAAACTATTAAGATATCGATAGAAGAGTTCGATATTGAACTGTATAGAGAACACTCGTCCTTGATTGACACGTCAGTCTGGGTTTGATGAGCATTGTATTGGACTGTGAACAACTGTCACTGACATATCTGAAAATATGGACTTTGCACTATTCAGATAGAGGAGACTCATTAAACCTGTGACATATGCCCACAATTTGGACGTAATGTTCTGGCGTAATGGAATATTCTGCTTTTTACTCTCAACTGAAGTGCTGTCACAGCAGGTACTGAGATTTTCGAAATCTAGTTTTCACTTCAACTACATGTTTTGTCTCCTCCTCCGCACCCCCCCAAAAAGGAATATAAATACGTTTTTAAAACTCACCAGAGGTTCAGACTTGACGATTCCCATTAAACTCAGCGAATGAATATTTTCAGTTTACGCATTTCCTTCGATTGCTTAGTAAACTATCAATATACTTACAGCTTTATCGATTTTATTTAAAACATTTTCTTGTTAAAATTGATTGTAACGTCTTTCTACAATAGCTGTGACATTAAAGTACCATTTTAGTACAATGTATGTTCCACAGCCTCTATAATGTTACGGACAATAGCAAATTTAGTTGAAATTCCAATTTACAAGAAAATATATACATTAGAACTATTGAAACTGCATGACGGAAAAATGTCAGTATTTCATACACCAGGAAGTGTTCAAATTGTACCGGAAATTCATTTTTAATTGATTTCGAGAAAAAGGTTTTTAGCGAATTGTTTGTATATGTAAACTTGATATTCCGTTTTGATCCGACAATTCCAGTCGGCTTGAAGGTTTCGGCAAAATTCATCAACCGGAAATGGGAACTCTTCCGAATGGTTTTCGTGATTTTCTGCAATACATTTCTCGCAAATTGCTCTATTGGTTTCCTTTAAACTTCGCACTCTTATAAAGAAGCTCAACACATTTATTTAAAATATTTGTCCAATAATATTAATTTCTGAAGGGTTCTACCCTGATGAGGGGAGTAACTTAAGCTGAATTTACAGCCTGAGCTTCTAAAGTCCCTGTTCAGTATAATGTGTTGCACTAACATTATATTAATATCCAATAAAAGCATTTCTAAAATTCCATGTTTGAAAAAATCGATTAAATCGAAAATGCGACTTCACAAAGTAGTTTTTCAATTTTTTTTTTATAGAATTTTCTTGAAATTGATTCCATTGATTTTCTTGTCAACTTGAAATGCCATTAGAACACATACAAACCAACAATTTAAAATGTATCATTTTTTTTTTTTCGGAAAAATTGACTTAATGGTGTTCGGATAATCAATGAGGCTAAATTTTAAATGGCAACAAAGTTTTAGTGGGCAACTGACACAATCTCTGCTCTTAATTTAAGAGTTATAACCAGGTATTCTAAACACACTCATACACCACCTGAATCTGTCATATATCATGCTAAACTAGTAGTAAACAACCCAAGGTTATAATGGTAATAATAACTACAAATCGTATTTATGTTTTACACCAGATATTTTTCTAGATAGTCGACTCTATTGTTCTTAGTCTCTATATTTTCAATTTAGTGATCTACCATTTTTTGTTACCCCAAATATTTTCTGTTTTGGATAATTTAATAAAATTGTCCATTAAATTTTCGAATAATTGGTAATTATCAATTATTACTAATAGGTATATTATTAATTTATTAATTTCTATCTCTTGGTGAGAGGAAGTATTGCGATCGTGCCAGATTTTCGGAATTGAGTCTTCTCCGGTAATACATGTTTTGGGCCCCCCTTTTTTTCTTTTATTGGATATTTGCAACTAAATAAATAAATATGTAACAAGTAAATAAGCTAGGAGGAGATATGAGCAATGACGTGATGGTCATGACTGGTAGTGGTCAGTTTTTGCTTTTACGACAAAAGACACGTCAACAATACATTATATATATAATAGCAAATTGGATAACGCCTGGCTAGCGACGTCTTAATCGCCTTGCAGGATTGCCTGGAAGTGTGGCTAAGAAGCGGGTTTGGGCAAGAAAATTGGGATGAAGGGAAAATCTTTAGTGGATTTTGAATCGTGGATAAAATGAATCGGGCTCCCCTGAATACGCAAAAAATGTTTTTAGCGTGGTCTGTGTCTGCGTTTTAGCAGAATGTCTCAAAAATAAAAACAGGAGGCTTGAACTTGGTATTTAGTTTTTGTACTAACACCGTATGAGACACCAAGATTTCGGGCAAAATCCATCAAACGGAAATGCAACATTGTTTTCGGCGATTTTCTCAAAAACAGCTCCAACAAATTTTTTTAAGCATTTTATGATATCTACATACCGATCACTTTTATTTAAAACATTTTCCCGGGAAAATTGATGTTTTGGATGTTCTAGGGGAACAGTAGCGTTACCCTTCTTCTAAAGTAGGTACCACTTCAGTATAACATATGGTTTTATAACGTACATAATATTATTTCTTTTTTTTTTAAGGAGTACAATATCTTAAGGTCCCTTCGCACCTGACAATCATCCTCAATGACAATATACTAATTGCGTACAACACTACATTATATTTAAATTGGATATCCTTTCACAAACTACCACTCTCTTAAAGAAACGGAGGATCATTCAATGCCCAATCCAAGATAAAGAAAACCAACCACGACGTATCCACCCACACACATACCAACACATTCACACCAGACGCACTCCAACAAATCAGACTCACACCCAAAAACATTCATCCAAATAAATACATTCCGACACAGATCCGACCCTCTAAAGTTCAACGGCGTCCCAATATAAACGGGGCTACATAATATTAAAACACATTAGAAGCCTTGATAGAATTCCAAATTTGAAGAAAATCGGTTAAACCGGAAAATTGCAATTTTACACAATAGGTTTTTGATTTTTTTGGGAGGCCGCTGAGGTACCAATAAAATCCCTAACCATTTCTATGTCCAGTCCAACTAAACATTGAAATGTTGCAATTTTACAGAAACAATTTCTTGTTTAAATTGTATTAATCGTTGTTTTCTAATTTATATATAAATTCTAATTTGAAATAATTTTACTAAAATAGTTTTAGAAATGATTATAAATAGTATTTTAGTTGATCTCGTTTTTAAATTTGTTGAACCCAAGTTTAGATAAATTTTAAGTTCTCTTTGTAAGAAAATTTCACTTTACCAGCATCATACTTGAAGTAAATAAATTGTAATATTTAGAATTATTAATACATTCCATAACTGGAGGGGTAGGTCATTGGGTTTATTTATTTCTCAGTTCAAATTGGGTAATTCTTCTTGAATAATTTCGCTATTTTCACCTTAATAAATATGAGCCGTTCCTAACTTAGACAACTTCTCCTCCAACTGGGAACTATACAGTATTTTATTGCCTGGCCATAAATCTAGTGCTGCCAACCTTTTAATACATAATGTTGCCAATCTAGAAGTGGAACACTCCGATTGTTTCACACAGCCAGGTTACCGATGTTTATCTCTACATTTATCTGACCAGTTCCCAATTGATCATGTGAAAGTGATCGTGTTTTCCGATGTATTTTGTTGAAAACAGATTGTTGCGTATTTTTCTTGAACATTACACCCAACTGAAGTGAGTGTTGTACTAATGATTGTACTAATGAGTCTGGACCAGTTATTGTAAAAAAAAAAAAACGGTTTGAAACTCTGACAGGACATATCGCAGGTATTACAATTTTAATTGATCAATTTTCATCTAATTGAGAATGTTTAATTACCTTGTGCAATAAACATAATACAGGTGGCGCAGGTTTAATATTTTTTTTTTTGTTTATGCTGCATAAAAGGCCAACGATTATTACTTCATCGAAAAGCAGAGTCTCTCTGAGGGGAGGGATTAGCTCAGTGGTAGCGCGCTGGATTAGCAACGCGGAGATCACGGGTTCTAATCCAGTCGTGCTGCCCTTAGATTTTCTCTTCCTAGGAGTCCCTACAGCCCACTGTCCGGTGATGGACAGTGTTGTCTGTATGTAACGGGAGAACACTGTCCGGAGGCCGGCAGTGCACTGAGAAGGCTCCGGGCGCAAATGACCACAGATGTTGAGACGCCTTAAAAAAAATAATAAAAAAAAAAAAGCAGAGTCTCTGTCAGACCCTTGGTAGAATTGTTGGAGATAGCTAAAAAAAAGAACCCACTACTGATCCTGTACACATGAATATATTTAGCCGTTTTATCAGGAAGGAGAGTTAGGTAAAGAATATAGGCTGAGGCAGGCGCCGAATGTAGCGGTGGCGAGCGGTTACTTCTTGGTACTAGGCTGGCCGATGAATTTTTGCTTACTCTATAGTTTGTCAAAAAATTCTTGTAGATTTCGTTGTTGATTAATACTTTACAACACACTTGTTGTTGAAGACTCTCCGAAAGCTAACGTATTTTATTCATACCCAAACACAGCGTTTTAAATGCATCTGAGTGAGTAGTGCTCGTTTTCGTAGACAAAGTGTCACTTTTGAAAGATAATGCTCCAATAAGTTAAATCATTTAAAATGTGTACTAAATTAAAGATATTATAAATAATAGATAGGACTGTTTTATGGAGGGGACTGGAAGACAGTCATGTAGCAGAAAGTGTCCTTGTTATCTATAGATGTCCTGTATATATATAAATTTATTAATATAATATGATAGTAGTTGTGCCAACTCTTGTCTTTTTATTATTTGATATACCCATACGAACGTAAAAACGGAGTGCCGGCTTTGTTTTATGGCGCTGGAGAAGCATTCATATAAAATATAAGAAAACATAAAACTGAATATATATACACAACATCCAGGCACACATATCACTGTTGTTAGGTGTGACGTCATAAGATCTCTTGAACACAATACAGCCATGGTATTGCCGTGAAGAATGGAGCAATACTGCAATATTGGTCTAGAATTGTCCCACAACAATTTTTACTAACCGATCCACTTTGGCCCATTATTCCATTCTCCCCACCACTACAGTATGGTGCATATTTTAATAAGAGCAGCTAATTTTATTATTTCATTTTTACAACATCTCTTTATGGTGCTCATTTCTTTCACTATAATCTTCTTTATTAAAACAAGTTCGCACTAGACATATTCGGAGAAAGATTGCAACCAGTGTAAATTATTCGCATCACATTCTACATTCTCTAGAGCTACAGATGAATATGTTCATCATAGGATGGAGAATTTCAAGTTTTATACGAAAATTAGCAACAAAGTTATTGAAAGTATTTAGCATGGCTTGAACTTAGTTGGGTATTCCTTACACGATAATTTAGTTTAGGTAATAGTAATAGAAGTAGTGGAGTGTACACGACACGTGGACAAATAGCAGGGTGACAAACAACTTCCTTCTATAATGCTAACCGCTTCCTATATTGTTTCAACATGTCTTCCTTTCTCCAAACAATATGTATTAGAAAACTCAATCTCCAACTGCATTAAACATCATCTTGTTAGTTAAGCAAGGTACCTTTCTTACTTCCGGTTATAGCTTTAAGAGCAAGTATTACGCTCCTATCAAATTTTAGAGATTGAAAATTTCATAAAATAAAATAAAATCTAAAAATTCATAAAATAAATCTAATTGCCAGATAGTTGGTGGTGTTAAGTCAATATAATCTGGAACTTAGCAACTCGCTTGTCTCCCGCACTAAGAAAATAGTGTGACGTTAGAAGAACTGTCTTTCTTGATTTTCATTTTTCTAATTACACCAATTAACACTGGTATTTTATCCGTCGTAGCATGCGTATCATTATGTTCCTGACTGGTTTCGGGTTTTCAGATTTTATGAATATGCATGTTACGACGGATAAAATACCAGATGTTATCCAGCATTGCGGATCCATCCACATATTCTCACCAATTAAGTTTGATGTATTATATTAAAACGGTCGAACTACTCATTCATATCTGCTGGACATAGAATTTAAAGAAGTAAGTGTCAAATGAGAAAAAAACAAATTATTGAAGATGTGGACAGTCGACGGAAGTAAATAAGAAATTAAGTATGTAAGGGGAAGTAATTTTGTAAAATAGGAAACTTGAGTGATAAGTAAGTAAGAGCTAAATTAGTGAGTGTATGTGAATAGGAGAAAGCTATACAGCTTTAGGAGGCCAGCGGGAGCTAGCTGACGTGGTGTGCGTGTATGCCGGCGATGTTGTAGGGTATCGAGGTAATTAGTTATCCTAAAGTTTGGCAAGTACGTTAGTTGGCTGGAGGTGGCCGCCCCTTCACACAGAGCCACCGCTACCTATCCCCCTCAGCATGTACTTTGACCACACTTGCCTCGTTCCCATTCAGCGACCTTTAATCATTTACTTAGTGAACAGCTGACTTACAGGATATAGTAACACACCACAGTAACCCAGCTCGCTACAAGATTTCAACTTCTCTCTCTCTCTCTCTCGCTCTCTCTTCACACCACAGATTACTAGTGCACTTTATTACCCAACCTAACGTGACTTAACCTAGATAACTATTTATACACAACTTTCCAACAGTGTTTCACTTTTCTATAAAATTCACTTTTTTCAAATTTATTTTGCGGCTAAATCTCAAACAGTTCTTCCTAAATACTTTGAAGTAGAAAACCTTGATCATTAATCAACCACCATTCTTGTAATTATGACCATCCGATTCGCTAAGCTGAACTATCTTCGATCTTAATAAGACAAGTGTGAATATAATTTTTATTATAAAAGTCTGAACCATTTTTATTGAGATTCTGCCAAATTTCCAAAATGCATGAAAATTATAAATAATCTTTAATAAAAAAATAATAGATAAACTATTAAGGCAAAAGCCGAAAAATAATAATAACATAAAAACTCACTAAAAATTAATTGAAATTAAATTCACTGATTAGAAATTTCCTATAAGATAGAGCAGAGGTAGCGAATAGATATAACAAAACATTCTAGTTTTCTCAATTAAGAATAGCAGGCCATAGACAAGTGCTTAAAACCGAAGAATCGTAAGCGGTAAGGGGATAAAATAGGACATTCACATAGGAAATGAAAACCTCTTTCTTATGTACCCAAATTACATAGTGAGCAATGGTAATTATTATCCTGCCTCCATGTTGATAATAAGACTCAACATTTCTAGTATATGAACAATATGTCTTAAAACGAATTATAACAGGAAGACCAAACTTTATATGCAATTGTTTGATCTGCTAAATCAATATTGCTTTCGAAGAAGGTTCGAACGCAACTCGTCCCAACAGAAAGTGCGACTTTACTTAAATGATTTTTCACTTTTTCGCGATTTTCTGGATAAAATAGGATAAATCCAGAATTCCAATGATTTCTTTTTCCAAATTCGTACACCACCCACACATATTTAAATTTCTTAATGAATTTTAATACATACAATACAATAATAGTGAAGTATGTAATTATAGATTGACTTTACAAAAGAGATGAGCAAACACGACATTGTACTATCTCAAGTTTAGCCTGATATAACCTCAGTCTCTCCTTTCCCTATTATTCCAGTTACTGGCAACACTGACCTCATAATTTCTCACAAACCTATCAGTTTTATTTGAAATATTTTCCCAGTAAAGTAAGTTTGTCTTGGAGATCTATAACGTCCAGCTTTCCTCCGAAGTGTTGCCTCACTGCATCGAACCGTCCTTATAAACAATAGTAAAGGAACAATTAATGCATCGCTAGGATTACAATTTTGTAATTGGTTAATTGCACATAAAATTTTACAGTATAGTCTTCTAAGTTTCCAGAATTATGTGGGCAATGGCTCCAACGATTTTCTTTAAATTTCAAAATGCTAACTGCACTGTTAAAAAAACCTTTGATTTTGCGAATGTCCGGAATAATTGATTTCGGGCTGTTTCCAAGGAATCTAATTTGTAATTAGTGGGAGCTGAAACGAGGTGCTGCATACATTGCAATCATATTCAGCTAACCTTATTTTTTTTAAACTGTAAGAATAATACCAGTATGTTGGGAAGTGATAGGTATAGCATACTAAGCATAAATAAGTGTATTATTTAAGGCTAAAGACCATCTAAACGTAAAGTTAAAATTCCAGGATTGAAGAAAAGTTTATAAATAATAATAATAATATTAACAATAAACTGAAGACTCCAACAAATAGAAACCTGGAAGAGCATGTCACTGCATGGCGATACCCACACGATTTGAGCCTATCATTAGTCGACAAACGTGCGTCGAACGCCTGGCTCAGCTGTGGTGATCTGTTTGCCGAGACGGAGGGTCTAATGACAGCTATCCAAGACCAAGTGGTCCGCACCAGGAATTATGACAAACCATAATTAAAGTGACTGGAATGCTGGATGATAGATGTAGACTGTGTCACCAGAAGTCTGAAACCATCCAGCATATAATAACTTCATGTGAAATGTCAACGCAGTCTGACTACCTCCACCGGCACAATTAATTGGCCCAGATAATACATGGGAAACTTGCCCTAAAGACTGGTTTGACTGAGAAAAATGTGTCATACTACAAGTATGACCCTCAATCTGTACTGGAGTCCAACAGTTGGAGACTGTACTACGACCGGACAGTGCTCACTGACAGAACAGTCCATCACAACCGACCCGATATTCTGCTTTATGTCAAGAGGAGGAGGGCAGTAATGTTGGAGGACATTGCAGTTCCGAATACCAACAACCTCCTACAAGTAATGGCGGAAAAAAGCGGAAGTATGCAGAACTTGGGTCCGAAATAAAGACACTGAGGGAAGTGGAGGCTGTCCGATTAGTACCCATAGTCCTCTCGGCAACTGGGATAGTGCCCCACGAATTGCACGAAAGTATAGCCTCTCTGGAATTGGACCGAAATATTTATATGGTCCTCAGAAAGCAGTTGTGTTAGACACGTACCACATTGTCCGGGAATTCTTGAACGACCAATGAATAATAATCTGTTTGGATTCCCCCGTATATTAATACATCTTATCCAGTATATTACTGAGGTAAAAAAAAAGAAATAATAATAATATAATGATGATTTCAGTATGAGAAAGTCGTATTGGGTATTTCAGATCAGATTTTTCTTTTAATTTAAAAATATGAAAAAAAAGGAGATAAATCTCCTAGCAGACGGTTAGCTAGATAAAATGAAGACATATGTGAATAAATAATGCATCTTATCCACAACTATTGAGGAGCTATGTATGCAGATCCAATTGGAAATACAGAAACCCATTAGAATTGCAATGAACTGCCGAGTAGTTGGAAAATTCTATGATCTACATCGGTAGAAACAAACTGATATTTGAACCAAAGTAGATAATATTCATTTTAGGCAGTGTGAGATCGCCTATACAAATTTTGGTTGAAGGACGTTTTAGTTGTACCATCGCTTTGGACTTCTTCAGGATGCCTCTGAATCTTATCGAACCACTTTTTAGGTTCCCACCAGGACATGAAAAATTTCATCTTGTTCAGTTTTAAAAAATAATAACCTGCTAAGACCGAACTATATTGATCAAAATCAAATCACAATTCATGTTCAAACTATTACAGACCATCCAAAAAAAATTGTGGTACCAAAGAAAACATTTTCTATTTCTAAATTTATTAAGTTCTTACTGACAAATTTTCTTCAAAATTGTTGCAGAAAATTTAGTCGGGATTGTCATCACATGTAACAAATGGTGGAGATTATAATCGTTGGTTTTTAGAGCAAACTAGCTACCTAATTACATTGAACAGAGGCAATGCCCTTTGCCAGTCCTCAGCAAAACTATTTGTTTCAAGTTAAGCCTAACATATAAATTCTCCAGAATCCATCAATAATCATTTTTTTCAAATATATCTTCTATAATACGCGACATGTTTACAAAACGAATAATTAGCTATCCCACTTTAAGGGAAAAAATTGTTGGATTTGTTTTCGACAAAATCCCGGAAAATTTATTCTTTAAAGTGTATTTCCGTTAGCCGATTTTCTTCAATACGATTTCTAGAAATCCGTTTAATGTACTTTGTATTGTGTAGGTAATAATACAATCATATAGCGTACTATATAGAAGTGTCGCTATATAGGAATGCCTAAGTTACAGACTCAACTACAACCCTCAAAAACCATCATAAATAACAAATGTGGTAACTGTTTAGGTAAACATCCAGTTAGTTATGAAGAAGAAAATCGCGAAACACAGACAAAAAAATATCAATAAGGTTGCATATCCGGTTTGTTGACGGATGTTGATCATAACTTAGTGTTCGTGATATCTAAGTGATATGAACTTTGAATTTCCTGTGAGTGTTGGTTTTTGAAAGATTTTGTTCAGACTGCGACGCACATACCATTCGCTAAAAAAACATGCTTTTTCATATTCAGGTAACCGCAAATCATCTATTTCTGGTGAAAAAAAACAATTTCGTCAAATTTGTCAGAGTAAATTTCCTCTTACCGCAGTAAGGCAAAATAAAAATAAAAGTCACTTCTTACTCTCTAATGTTGAAAAGTTTAAGCACTGTTTATTATCAAGAGCCACAAATCTTGCCATTATGAACATGAGCAAAAATAAATAGTACTCTTTACTTAAACAGAAGTTTGGAAAAAAAAGTAAACCAACTAAGGGCCGAAGTAATAGTTTCTGTTCTCTAGTTAAACTTCAACTTAACTTTACCAAAAGTTTTTATCCTTCAGTAAATGAAGCCGCCTCCAAGGAAGGAAAAAAAAAAGGCTTGAAAGATATTTTTCTTTCGTCTAAGATATTATATCTTGTGAGGCGGAAAAATGAACTTCTATGAGAAGTGTTGCTAAAAAGTGACTCTAACCGGATATCGATATTATATCTGTACTATTATATCTCCTATAACAATGATAATCGACATTTAATGCAATACAACCATTTCGAACAAAGTTGATAAACTATTGTATTTTATTGAAATGGCATCCAGTGTGGGGCAGTGCGAGAAAACGCAGCCTGCTGGACTCACGGCAAGGCTCCGCCACTGTTTCATTTGAATCATTCTACAGATTTAGTTTCTATGATATTTTTCTCTGTACAAACTCACTTTCGATTACTTTAATAATACCTTTCATCAGTATTTCTTAAGAAAAATAAATACTTTCTCTTAAAGTTTTAAGTGATAATTTTTTTTTTTACTTTCTCTTCCTCCTTCCTAGTAAGAGGAAGTATTGTAACCGTGTCAAATTTTCGATATTGTGTTTTCACCGGAAGTTTCCGTTTTGAGGTTCCCTGAGTCCAAAAAAGTGGTTTTTAGCAAATGGTCTGTGTGTGTGTGTGTGTGTGTGTGTGTGTATATGTGTGTGTTGTTTTTTTTTAATTTCTTTATTTACTGCATGTTACACTTACAAATATTACATGCACTTACAATTCCATTTTAGTATATAAAATCACAATAAAATTTACATGTAATAAATAATAAAATTACAAAATATTAAAGTCTAGTGCATTAATAAAGTGTTCGAAAAATCCACACAATTCACTGTCACTCACTAAGTCACATTTCGCTGGTAGCCACCTAAAACCCCTAGTAATAAGATTCCTTATTAGAGAAGCTCTCCCTGCTTCAAACAGTTCACATTGAAATATGATGTGTTCCCATGTTTGCCACGATAAAGAGTCACAAGGACATACTGGATCTGGCAGTATATGGAAAGGATGAAGGTATACCCAGTTTCGTCCATGCCCAAAAAGCAGTTGCGTCGTTTTGTACGTTACCATAATTTTAGACTTTATTCGTGAGCTTATAGTCGGGAAAAATTCTTTGGTGTGAATTCCTTTTTCTGTTCTTGACCAATACTGCTCCCAATCCTGCAGCATTCTCTGTTTCAGTAAGTGGCCTACATAAGCCTTAGGAGCGAATTCGAAGGAAAGCGGTAAATCCTCATGTTCAGCCCCTTGCTTTGCCAACATATCAGCCCTCTCATTCCCTACTTCACAAACATGAGCCTGCACTTTATTGAACGCCACCCTACATTGTCTTCGCTGAAGTTTTATCTGAGCAAGCCGAATCCCTACCAAACGCACATGGTTTTTTTGATTGTTTATGGAATCCAGAGCTACTTGACTGTCCGTTCTGATGATTAGTTCTTCTTAAGCAGATTGGTCGAGGGGATTATTCGGCGAAAAGGCACTGTTAACAAGCCATTCCAAACAGTTTAACATGACCAGAAGTTCAGCTTGATTACTGGAACATTGTTCCGCAAGTCGAAACTTTTTGTCCAAGAATTCTTCGCCATCTAGATAGGCCACAAATGCATAACCAACCTTACCGTTCTTCTTACAGCCATCCGTATAAATCTGTAGCCTAAAATTTGAGTATTCTGAAGTATTTTCAAAAATGATTTCCGGTGTGTGTGTGTGTGTGTTATGAATGTATGTGAACAGCATATCTCAAAAACATAAAACCGTAGAATGTTCAAAGTTGATATACCGTTAGTCATCACCATGGGATCTGATAGTATGTTATACGACAAAATTCCTCAACCGGAAGTACCACTTTACTCGTTTTTTTTATAGTTTTTTGTAATTTTCTCAAAAATGGCTCCGACGATTTTCTTCAAATTTGAAACATCAACTATACATACAATGAGCTACAACTTTTATTTGAAACATTTCTCCGGAAAACTGCATTTAAGGGTACTTTTTTCCTATAAAGTGATATTTCAATTTATTAGACAATTCTGTCATCTAAATAATGTTAATTAGAATTAGATGTGTTGTAGAAATTCCGAGTTTGAAAAAATCTGATGACCAGAAGTGCGTTTACTTTACCACTTTACTAAATGATTTTTTTTCACTTTTTCGCGCTTTTCTTAAACTTCGTATATAAACTACGTATACAAAGATGTACAACTTTTATTTAAAACATTTCTCTGGGAAAATTCATTTAACGGCACTTTGGGGAGGTTATGTTTTCTCTAAAGTGCTATCATAATTGATTATACAATTCTATCACCCAAGTAAAATTAATTAGAAATAAGTAGATAGCCAAAATTCCGAGTTTCAAGAAAATTAGTTAACCGGAAGTGCGTTTTTACCGAACAGTTTTTTCAGTTTTGACGAATTTCATAAAATTTGGTACACTAGCTATAAAATTGTCAATTATAAGTTTGAGTACTGGAGTAAGAGAAAGTTGTGTGAGTGTTTCACACCAGATTTTTTATATATATAAAAACTGGCATTTTTAAAAGATATTCCAGCTTTACTCAGAGCTGTGTAAGTTACAGAGCAGTAGACTGATTGTACTGAAATAGTCCTTCAGAAGAAAGCCTAACATCATCCCTCCAAGAAATCTCTAAAGTCAATTTTTCTTGGAAAATAGTTCCAAATGGTAACTATATAGACGAAATGTGTGTAATAGAAAAACGTTGGACTCCTTCACGAGAAAATCGTGAAGTAAATTTGCTTTCGATTTAAAAAAAACTGACTTTATCAAAAAATTTTCAATTTTTATCCTATTTCGAAATAGCCTGGGTTGTTACCAGCTGGGGAGGGGGAAATACCACCTCTTATATTCCTTAGGGAGCTCAACCTGGAGAGGATGCCAGAGGTACGCTATCCAAAGGGATAGAACACCTGATGGTCGCAGTATATGAACTATCAAAACAAAACAAAAAAAGATCCTGTTTCGAACTTGCTGGGAGTTATTTTAATCTTTAAATTGTGCAGTTCTCAACATATAGCTGAATATTATACACAAACAGAAATATATCTAGCAATGAACCTAATTCAAAATAATATAATTTACACATTAGAGTAACATCCATTTACACATCAACATCGAAATTCAACTAGTTTAGATTGGTATAAAGGTCAAGGGTTTTACAGAATATAACATTCCATTACAGCGCATTATTATATTGAGTTACAAATTATGAAAATTAGCATCAGACAAGTGCCATTACAGATTTTTAATTCTAATATATACATATATGTATATATAAGACATACATATATCCATTACATTTACATAATAGATCTGCCAAACAGTAGAAACTTTACAACGACAACAGTATGAACTGGAGAATTTATCGATCGACTCTTCCATTTATCTGGGTCACATTTAATGTCTTCCAAAAAAAAAAAAAAAAATATATATATATATAAATAGTTTTCAAATATGTAATTAGTGTTTTTCCATACACATATTATGTTGCCTGCTGAAGATAGGAAACATTCCCGAAACATCTAGAAAAAACTAAGAAGATTATTGTATATTTTATTAACACTTACAAAGCCTCAACAAATTTCTAAACAATATAGAAACATCAGTAACGTTTCAGGTACCAAATTGATTTTCTAGTCAATATCAACTCCATTGGAACATTTCTTAGATGTAATAAATTTTAATTTTTATTATATTATTACTATTTATTGGAGTCCAAAACATAGCCTAGGGAAAATATATTTAAATCAATTGGGTAATTCTATCGTTTGTAAGTCTTATACTTCAATGTAAGTCTTATACTGGAGTGCGATTACGCAATATGGAATCGGAATTAGTAATTTATACACACACACATATATATATATATGTACATATATATTTGAGAGAGTAAGAGAGAAGAGAAGAGAGTGAGAGATGGCAGCATTGGCAGCAGAATGGACATCCATGGAAATTCCATGCAAATCTATGAAGTACAAGGCACTCAATGTGTTGCTTTTTACACACACCCAGGATTAACAGGATATCATTAAATATATAGTGAATACATGTGAACACTGGTCAGGGAGTACGATAAAAATGTGGGAAGAAGGAAGAACCCACAAAGTATCACATATTGTCCCCAAACCTGATGTACTAACCGCCCAAACAAATTCAGATTTAGTGCGCATTGAACACAAAGTAAATGAAGAAACAAGAATATATCTGGTGTGAAACATTCACACGACTTCTAACTCATTATATTTTTTAATTAGCAAAACTGGAATATTTCCACAGGCAGCGGCGAGCTGCACACTTCACATATTGGGTTCTATGCTGTTGGTTTTTTACACCATACTTTGTTAGTAAATAAACATATCTTAATGGTGCAAATATAATTTAAGATTCATATTTAGAGTAATATATCTCAGTTGTCCCAAAATCGAATAAAATTTGAAAGTTTAAAATTGTGGCGCTAGGCTGTTAAGTTTGAAGTAAATCAATGGAGCAGGTGTGCAGATAATAAACTTAGAAACACTTTTTTACTTAAAACTCTTTTTGCATTCACAAGGTCTTCTTTGTGGTCAGGGAAAAACTAAATTTTGAAAATTTGTTAAAATTGGAAAACTTCAGTTGTAAGAGAAAGAAAAAAAAACATCATCCAAGCAGAAAAGAAAATACCATTTTAACTGCAGAAAAATACCAAAATAACTGTTGGTAGAATCCAACTTCGTTCAGCAAAACTACTAAACAAGAATTATTTGGGAATAATTTTAAAATTTAAAAAATTATAACTTAAGAATTAGAAAGGTAAAGAGTTCAGATGGTGTAAGTTATAGAGGCAGTCCTAGGAAACTACTTGTAACTCTCTATGAACCGAGATAGAATCACAGGAGTTTGTTGGGGAAGAGAACTGCTAGAGTTTTGGACACCAAAGAGATTCCTACACTCTATCTATCCCCCCCCCCCAGTTGATCAAGTTCTGTTTGTAGTAAGCCGGCCAGTAGTCCGTCCTAACATGGCGCTGGCGGTCGCTCGTTTGTAGTAAAGTTTGTGCAAAGCCTAAGCTTTATGCCCTAACAGTTTAATTATTCTACATAAATGGCTTACTAAAGGGGAATTATTTTCAGTAAATAGTTAGTAAATAAATAACACAGTCTGCGCTATAAACATTACCAAACTAATATATATATTTATTTAACCATTTACAAACACACCTTATTCATTAAATTAATTAGTAGTAATTGTAAAATAAATAAAAACGTAAATATTAACCATTTGTATCAGAGGACCTTTTCGTGGGGAGCCTGCTCATTTTGTGGTCATCGACCGGTGTCGGGCGTTCGCCATCTTCAGGATGCGTTTTCAGACAGTGTGACAACACAGACCGAGATATAACGTAGTTTCACATAAATGAGTGGTATCACATAAACTAAGTTACTCTCGCGTTTATGTGTTGCACACTATCTGAGGAACGAAGAAAACAACGCATCTTGAAGCTGGGCGACACGCCCCCGACCCCGGAATAACGGTTGATGACACAAATGAAGCAGGCTACCACGGAAAATGTCTCTGATGCTTTCCAGCTCTGCGGAACCAACCACCACAACAAATATGGAGCCAGTGAGGCTAAGTATTTTAACAATTTCTACAATTTAACCTCAAAAATATACAATATTAAAGCCAATATTTACTTCAACAAACAATGTCTTAGTCGCAAGGTTACACCTAAATACGCTACCATCAACATAAAAGCTAACACACCCGCAGCACGAAAAACAATTATCCAAGCACAGAAAATCTGGATTAAAAACGAAATACGTACACTTTACCAAAAAAAGGAAAAACTAAACAGACAGCTGAAAGACACACACATTGAACTTGCCAATCAATACCCTAGTTCAATCTTTTATCATTACTACAACCAGATAAGTGACAAACTTACGAAACAAATGGAACGTAAATACAAAACACTAAACAAAAAACTCGACAACCTCCAAAAATCACAGAACACTCAATACAAAAAACCACAAACCCAGGCATTCCACCCACGAACTGTAAACCTCACAAACATTACGTTTACACCAATCGAAACCGAACTTCTAGACAATTTCCCACCCATCTGGCCACATCCCTTTACCTAGTTTAAGAGTTTAGTATTTAAAAATACACCTCAGTTAGTGTGAACTAAGTCTCTGTACGAGTCTGTGTTGCACACTGTCTGAAAAACGCATCCTGAAGATGGGCGAACGCCCGAAACGGTCGATGACCACAAAATGAAGCAGGCTACCACAGAAAAATGTCTCTGATGCTTTCCAGCTCTGCGGAACCAACCACCACAACAAATTAACAATTTGTGTGCCATGCTAAGGATTGTATACAATGAAGTAACACTTCAGAAAAGCTTAACGCTACAGACACTCGGAGACACTGCTAAACTCAATTTTCTCTGAAAAATGTTTCAAATAAAGAAGTATGCCGTTCCTTTGTGTATTTGGTATGTGCGCGTGGTTTGCAAAAAACTTGCTTAAACAAATACTTCCGGGATAAACTCAACTAGTTCAACCACTGTGTTCGTCCAAGTTACCATTCCTCGATTCCAAATTTAGGCAATAACCAACCATGTTGAAGAACAAAATTCTCGCCGATAAAAAACTTGGTGTTAGTTAGGTGCTAATAGATACACAAAATCGCTCAGGGTTTCTATGCCTTTGAGCTCATCTTCTAGTGAGCCATTTCAAAAAGACCTTTTCCTACAACTTCTTCTCGATGAGATAATTCAAACTAGTAGTTTTTGCTGAACCAAAGGAAGCCGCAAGGAATTCTGATTTTTCAAAAGATTTGTAGATAGACCATTAGATCATAGTCCATTTAAAAGATAATAATGACAAATATATAAATGAATTCCAATTGTTAGTTTTGTATCTCTTTGTAAAAGTTTTTACAGAAAAACAAAATGAACAATTTTCTAAAAACTTGTAATATTCATATGTCCTGTTTAAAGTTAGTAAATACGAAGTGTGGGACAAGCGCGGCCAACATTACACTAACTGTAATAAGAGTAGATAGCTTTTTAACGTATAAAAAGATGTAATAAAGGGGAAGTGACCGCACCACTAAAATTACGCTACTCGTTATTACGTTAACGTTTTTAATGCTAATGTTGTTGGTTCACTCTTTTCTTTTTTCAGTTTTATTTTGAACCATCATCTAAAATAAAAACCATAATGGTTTGGCCAATTTTTTATATATCACTATTAATATGTTGTCATATACAAAAGTAACTGTGATTTAATTATAATTAGATCAGTAAAATCGTTCTAAATTGTTACTAATTATAATATCGATAATATAGTAACTTATTGCTTGATATTATTAGGTTTAGATTTTATTATTTCCGCATTAACTTAAATGGAAAACACTTGAGTTTGCGGGTTGAGATCGCGCCAGTGGTTTGCTAGAAACCGAAGTTTCGCTCATATTGCAATGAGCTTCTTCAGGGTCGTTACACCATGAAAGGTAATGCAGCAATGAAAGAAAATGAATGAAATGATCATAAAAACTTAAATCATATTTAATATTTTAATTATTTAAATATCTATAATTAGAGAACTAGAACTCATTAAGTCGTGTTAAATAAAACTGATAACCTAATAAACATAAACGACAGGAGATGGAATGCAAGAAGTCAAGTAAAGATTTCAGTGTGGGAATCGTTCAATTAATGTCGCGTCATACATGACTTTGTGTTGAGTAATACTTTTAGAACATTTAAATTGATTTATTAATTACTATTCATAAATTTATTTATTGGAGATCATATATGAAGAAGACGGTTTAAAAGAAATAAATAAAAACTCCGCTGTGAAACTCAGCTGCAACACTCAGTAAAATTCTAATTGCAAATTTTCTTGAAGTTTAAAATATTGCATTTGTCACCTGTAAGTGCATGTATTGCAATTATGATTATATGTTTTAAGGAGGACCCCTAGCCATGGATATAATAATTTTTAGCGAATTCTATTAGTGTATGTTGTATGTCTGTATATGAACAAAATTTCCCAAAAACGAAAATCCATAAGCTCAAACTTACATTCCGTTTGATACAATAATCGCATCCCACTCGAAGGTGACGGTCAAAATCTGTCAAACATAAATGCGACTTTTTTGAGTTTTTGTTTGACGTAATTTGTTTAACGTTGAAACATTCTCGAAACCGTCAATTTTCAGAGAAACATATTAATGTAAAACATAGGAAAATCATTGGAACTTTTTTTCGAGAAATTCAAGAAAAATTCCAAAAATCATTTTGTAAAGTGGCAGTTCCGCTGGAAGGAGTTAGGCCGAAAAACTGGGTTGGATGCAATGATGTTATCTAAGCGGAACCTCAAATTTGTGCTTCTTGCCATTTTTTATTTTTGATCTAATTTCTTTAGAGACACAGAAATACAGGACACAGCACTTACAACATCACAGACCATTTGTAAAAATATTGTTTTTCTTATCCAAAGAACCTCAAAATATGTAGTTCCGATGAAATCTCGACTTCAAAAATTTGACACGTTCGCAATACTTCCTCTTCCGCAGCAGTGGGAGATAGGCAGTACTTCTCAGAACATGGGAACAGTAAGAGTTAGATATATGTGGAACTTGTGGAGGAAGTTTAATATCAACTTTAATATTAGTAACATTAGAATACAATAAAATATTATACATCTGTCACAATATTTCCACAAAGCCATCATCTCAAATTAACAGTGTGAATGCCAGCGGGAGTGTAACCTTGCAATGGATGAAAGGAAATGTAGGAAACAGTGAGAGCATGGAAAAAGAAGAAGCAATATACTAATAAAGAATTATTAGGGTGGTATTGCGAATGAAAGGAATAAGGGTATTGTATAGGGCGCGCCACTGTACCAGGATGACAATAGAAGGAGGGGAAGACCGTGCAAGTTGTGGCTGTCAAAATAAACAACACACTAGCAAGGAAAGGAAAATCGGGTGACATCGGGCCCGACATGGAGACTTTGGGTGCGTGTGTATGTGTGTGTGTGTGAGTGTGTGTGAGTGTATGTTGAAAGAAATGGGCGCCCAAGGAGAGGGAATATTCAACTATAGATAGGCAAGTGAATACAATAGCGTAACCAGAGAATGGCCAGGATGACATATACAGTGTGTGTAGAGTGAAGATTGGCCTGTTCTTGCAATTCTACGGAGATCTCTAGTTTTATTATCTGCCGGGTACTGAGGGGCAGCAACAAAAAAAGGATATTCATCCGTGTCCTCTACCTGAAATAGTTGTCATCTCCCATAGAACTGCCTAGTTCAATGATAAACTGCAAATGTATATTTCATTTCATACTGTTTGCAGCATAAAGACAAAATAAATGGGTCGTACAGTAAAGTGCAAACTCTCAATATCAAATTAAGCAAAATAAAGCAAGTTATCCGCCCAACTTCACGAGATTTAATTAATTTTTTCAGCAACGATTAAAAGAAAATAATATAAAACCTGGTCAAAAAATGTCAACCGGAAGTGCTCTTTACTGAATGTTTTTTTCTCAGTTTTTTGAAAAAATGGTAAGAAATAATTTTCGCTGAAATGTTATAATTTCCTCTAAAGATCCAGTTCAGTACAATTAACGTTCAGTACAATTATCGTTTCTAAAACTGGTATCATAATATTAAGATCGATTAAAATGCATCGCTAGAACACTATTTTGAAAGAAAATCGGTTAACCGGAATTCAACTTTACAGCATAGAATTTTTTTTGAGTTTAATATCATTTTATCGAAAAGTGCTCAGCGATTTTCATTAAAATTGGAATACTAACTTTGTATATGAATTTAAATATTTTATCGCTTTTATTAGAAACATTTATTCGTAAAAATTTGACTTTAGGGTGTCTGCGAAATGTGTGAATTAGGCTTAACTTTAAACTGAAGTTTCAACTTTTGCTGTAACCTGCCATAAACGCAGATTATGTACTCACATTCCCTTAATAATACTTATTCCTAAACACTAACAAATATAATTCTTATCATTTGCGATGGTTGGATCCACTGAACGTCTGAACATTTTTCTTCAATTAGATCTGTGATTATTGCAGCAAAAGAAAGTCGTGTGAGTGTTTCATATTTTCGCTCCCCACCATTTTAACAATAGTCTCGGAGTCCGCGAGTCTGAAACGTATTGCGGATTAGACCTAGATAAATGACTATTATGAAACCAGCACATATAATAAATGGGAATATGACAATCTAAGAATAAAATTTTTAAAAGGTTACTAGGCAGAGGATAAAAGTGAATCTGTGCCTCCGTTCAGAAATACACTCTGACCTAAATATAACACATGTCTGAAAGGTAGCCCAATCCTGTTAAACAAAGTTCTGGTATGGTCTAAAGGCTGGATTCAATCCTATACTGCAGGACACTGCCCAGAATCTTTTGGATCTAAAGCGACCATGACCAGACGGCCATCTTACATTTACTGTATGAGAAAGTGGAAAAGCCTACTTTGTTCATTAACTTTAATTATATTATTAATATTATGATAAATCAAGGGAATCTCATTTAACTTATTAATGATCATTATTTAATAATAATATGTCTACGGACTATTGTAGTAAAGCACATTGCGTACATTCGAAATATTTGAATTTTTATAATCGGAGTTTGTGTTTGTGGTTAAACGCAGGTGAATTCACAGATGGCTGTGAATAGTATTTGTACACCTGGACATATCGGACCATTAACCACATTGTAAACACTCGGACACTGGGATAGATTTAGAGTTTAGCAATAGTATTATTTACAAGCGTACAAGCGATCAAAATTACGGCAATAATTCAAATCATTAATTAATTTGCCTTAATAAATCATTAATTAGATACCTTAATTCATAGGTAAAATTTATTAGCAATTAATTTTGAACATGATCATTGAGTTCACTTCGTATTTCCACAAGTGTCCAAACACTGAAATCTACAGCATACTGCTCAGCTGAATATCTACACAGCTTTCAGTCCTGAGTTACTTCCGCTAAGTCTGAACATTCTTTCTACGATTCAAAGCTAAAAAATTAGCTTAATTTATTCAGACTAACAGCCATAATGGCGCAAGATAAGAATATCATAATAATACCGCCAAGATTTTAATTACATACAAAGTATATTAATTTTTATTACTAATTTATTACTATTTACTCCTGGTAAGAGGAAATTCTGCGGTAATGACAAACTTCTGAAATTGAGTATCTATTCACTAGAAATAAATATATTAAGATGGATGTAAAGAAAAAAAGGTTTTTAGCGAATGTTTATAAACAAAAACACAAGTGAGGGGAGGGGAGAATTATGGACAAAATATCCGAAAAACCCAAACTTCCACGAAAAACCAAACTGGCTGGAATTTCATGTTCCATTTAAATATCGCCAACTGATTCGATACACCAAAGTTTTTAATGAAAAGCCGTCAACCAAAAGTGCAGTTTTACTAAATGGTTTTGTTTTTCAGTTTGCTTCAATTTTCTCGAAAAATGTTACAAAGATTTTCTTCAAAATTCGCATAATGTACAGACAAAAACCACAAACGCTAAAAAATTTGTTAGGTGGAAATAGTGGTATTCAGGGGAGTTCTGGGTGCGCTATAATCCTGGACTTGCTTCTAAGAGCCACAAAGGTTTACAGTAAAGTGCCACCAACTGGTTTAAGTTAACGGAACTGAATATTTTGTACAAAAAAATCCGATTTAAGAAAATTTATAAATGAGAACGTTAGTACGTCGGTTTGTCAGTCTCGAGAGTGTCCAATTCTGATGTTTATCGTAATTGGATGTTCTAAAAGAGTGACAATAATCGTCATAAAAACTTAATATTTATTTAAATTACTCCAGTTGGCCCACCAATTATCTACATATCAATGCAGACAGATGTAATAACATCCCAGCCGTTATGAATATAGCAGTAATTCAAACATTAATGTATAAATAGTAGAGTTTGAAGTGGGATTATTTATCAAGTGTGATATAGTGTACATATATTGTTACCCTATTTCTACATATTACATTACTTTTTCAATTTAAAATGGATTAAAAAAGACAAAGATTAACTAAAAGAAATCGATTGTTTATTTTTTTTTTGTTTACGTAAATAATACTAAACATCCAAGGGAATAGCAAACTTGAAGGCTATTTGGAAATAGAATTGAGGAGGATGAATGAGCATCTGTCCTCAATTGTATAAGAGACAGTTATTCTGAGAGAATAGAAATGGACAATGGAGAAATAAAGGATGAAGGGAAATTTTGTGTTTGATGTCGCATGAATATATGTGCGACAGGTAAAGGACAAGTAGGGCATCAGACAATACAAAGACTGGGAGCAGGCGGTGAATCTCAGCAAAACATCGAAGGCGATTAGTGGAATACAATGCCCCCCCCCCCAAACTGCTGCCACTGCTAGGTATCTCTCTCACAAACACACACACACACACTCTTCTCTCTGGATAGGTGTGTTGTTATGTATGTATTAGTACGGCTGTATTAGTAAGTAAACAACTCTCTCTTAGGGAACTGTTCAAATACTTCAACTGCAGACCATGTTTCAATATTTACAATTTCATGCACACACAGGACAAATGTTCGCACTCTTCTTGCACACTATTGATTGTGCAAGCTGCCTCATTGCAACCATAATTCACATCCCACTACAAGGGCAAAGAAAACAAAAAAATCTTATGCAAGTATTCACACCAATTTGTCTTGCTTATAATTCTCTCGTTCTATTTCATCGGATCTATTTCAACTTGGAATATTTACTAACTTGGTTGGTTTAGTTTTTGATTTATTTGCCCATGGTCCGTGAAACCGTACTCATAATTGAAAAATTCTCTTCAGCAGGAGAGCCTAACATGGCAGCGATCACAGATAAACCTACAAGAAATAACATGAAAAATATTCCCTATAATATAGATTTCATTTTAAATGACAGTTTTATTAAATACAATTTCCTGCAAAAACTGTGGAACAATGTGACAATTATTAAATCAAAAATAGAGACTGATGTTATACTTGTAATCAAAATAGTCATTAAGTAAAAGCAGCCATTACTTCTACTCACAAATGACATAAAGTAATATTATTCAACTCTAATTCTCTCAAACTAGCGGCAATTCGAGAAAATAAGAACAATTGCAAAACTAATTCCAAATAGCACCGGATTTGAGGTTTTAACAGTGACAGCGAGTTATATGACAGCGAAAGTGTACTTGGTTTGAATCAAAGTACATTCTCAGTACCTGCGTTTTTCTTAATTCTTTAGATTCATAAAAGTTACGAACCAATTTAATACGCTTGCAGAAGAAATTTAATATTCAACATGCATGTAAAGTATTTTTACACTCTCGTTCATTGCCTGACAGGTGTAAAAAAAGTTTACTAAACTCTCCAAATATCTAGAAAAGTTTATTTTGAGAATCTGACTTTTTCATTTTACATGACCTTACTGCTATTAGAGCAAGTATTGCGATCGTTAATTTTCAAAATTTAATTTTCACCGCAACTGTAAGTAGATAGGATTGACGGGTTCTAGGCCACTTTTTTTGCACAAGATGGCGGCCGTCATCGAACTGGACAAGCACTTAGGCCACGCCCACTTTCCCTCCACCCCACTCCCACTGACCAATCATCGAACTGGACAAGCACGTAGATCACGGCCACTTTCCCCCACCCCACTCCCACTGACCAATCATCGAACTGGACAAACATTTAGGCCAGGCCCACTTTCCCCACCCCACTCCTACTGACCAATCATCGAACTGGACAAACACTTAGGCCACGCCCACTTCCCCTCACCAAGCATCTATTTCGACAACTCCCTAAACCACTTACCCCTTCCTTAATTTATCATCCAAATCGATGACTCCATTTTCTTTGCACCCCCACCCCTTAACCTATCATCCAATCTGATGACCCTATTTTCTCCCCCACTCCTTAACCTAACATCTAATCCAATGACTCCATTAGGCCCTCATATAGGTAAGATTTTACCTTGCTATGCTTTCAACGAAGCAGTTTCAACGACCCCCTCTCCTCCTATTGGATTCTGAAGATTTCCGAGTTTACCCGAAGTCCTTTCCACGATAGGTATAAAAGAGGGGCAGCAAAAATAATATCGTGTTTAATAGTCGGTGTCGTTAGAAGTGTTAGCATGGATAGCTCGAAGGTGTTTAGTGTGTCCCAGCTTTATGGAAGGAAAGTAAAACCAACGAACGAAAGATTTGGACATTGGTTATTGTTAGAAAATATGGAAAATAATAATCTGGTTTCCGAAGTCGGTAATATTAATTATACGGAAGGAGAACAATTACTAGCAAACGATAACGGTCTTGCCCCAATTACGGAACCATTTTGCGACAATATTATGCTTCTAAAGATTTGCGGCTTAGAAGACTACGATGGAAAATCTAAACTAGTTAAGGAAGAAATATGTGGCTCTTTTAATAGTTATATACGTGGAAAGTTTGGACAATTGGACTGCAAAACATGGAGTTAAGGCTAAACTACCTTTCCTCTTACTAAGCAATAACCTCCTTGCAAAAGGAACAAGAGAAATAATCGGAGAAGGTATAGAAAATATTACCAACAAATATAAAAATCCATTATGCATTCCTTACAAAGTGGAGTTAGCAGACGTAAAATTAGATAATCTATTGGAAATATTGCCTGCAAGGCAATAGCAGCTCCGCAAGGAAGATTACTACCTAATGGACATGGATATAACACAGGACTTTGCTGGAATATTTAACAAAGAGGAAATGAGAAATTATTTAACAAGTAACTTTAACTTTTGTAACCAAGGAGAATACATGGAAAACGGTAATGTTATTGTAAATAACGATAAAACAGTTGGGATTGATTGCTTAACATGGTTAACATCTAACGCCAGAATAAAGATTTATAACAAATTCGTATGTCAATTAACGAGTCCAGGTGTTAGTAAACAGATTGGTAACCATATAATCGATTTTATCAACTGTCCGGATACGAGATTAAAAGAAACATTTTCGTCTACTTCCGCCAAACAGCATGGTATTACCAGATTAGAAGCAACAATATACAACTATAGTATTGGAACCCCCCATAATGCATCCTATATTCCTCTAGAAGATTGTTTACACTTATTGGAGAGTAGTAAGATATATTTCCAGGATGCACCGATATACTCGGTTTCTGTTGCAAAAATCTGGACAAAGATTGCGGACGCTATACAGAACAGTTGTTGTCTTGTATTTAATAATATACTGCAATACAAGACTGCAATACGTTTATTGGGGGAACACAAATACAGGAAAGTTAACTGGAATACAGATAAACTTACCGAATGAGAAAGTCTCTAGGAAGAAGATTATAAATTACTTTCTATCTGCGTTTAGTTTTAATTGCTTACCAATTAATTATATAGAAGTTGTAGAAAATACGGACAACAAAGACAACGTTCGAATAATACAAAAGTGCTACATTAAGGCTGGAGAGACCTACTTCTCTAGGTCTAGAACACCATTCTCTAGTATTCCAAAAGTTATAGACATCCAGGAAACCGGGCTAGTCTCTACAAGTAATATTATTCCATGTGTTTTAAGGAAAAGAACAAATAATACTAACAGACTATCCCCATATACTATTAAAGAAATAGAGCCACTGTCGCCAGCGTACATAACATCGGCAAGGAAACGAAAACAGGAACTGGAAGAATTAGATGCTAAAAGGCGGAAGATAGATTATTTGGAAAGGACAGCAGCAATAAAGGAAGAATATAAACAGCTTCTAGAGAAAGAAGAAAAGATACTCCAGTTAAGGGAAAGATTAGAAGACTATTTCTACACCCACTGGAAGAATTTACATCCGAATGCCGAGTATAAGGTGTCTGCATTTACCGTTAATAATAAAGGTAAATATCCGTATGTGGGAGTATTGGCCGAAAAAGATGGAAATAAAGAAGTTTATTACTTAAAAGGCTGGCATAAAAATATTTTTATGAATGCATATAACAATAGAGAAGGACTTATTAAAGATGGATACGTTATTATTCCTTACAACGGAATGGAATTAATTAGTCTACCTACAGAAGGAACGTTTGTCACGTTTACTACAAATGGCCTTACAACTTACCATGGCCACACGTTCTCCAAGATAGAAAAAGTAAACTTTTACACCGATGTATGGAAAAGTATGGAAAATATTCCATTTACACAAGAAGACGTGGACCAAATTAAGAGCATTACCATGCAAGAGATAAAAGATCCTATTAAATTTCGTGATTGTAACCGTTTAGAAGAAATCGCAGAAGGGACAGAATTGTTAATTACTAGTATTAAGGAAGTTACACACAGGAAGAATCTTCGTTATATATTACAGTTCGAAAATATAAATATGTTCTACTGCTCGAATTACTGGCTGGAAAGAGAATTGGTGGATATGGATTTAAGTTACAGAATAAAAATTAAATTAGATACCTTTAAATATACGCCTAATAGGAATAAGGAAATAGTAGTATTTTGTGTGTAAATTAAAGTGAAAATATCCATAATAATACATAATAAAAATGTTGCAAAACGAATATGGTATTTTTTGTAATATATTTGTATTAATAAATGTGTTATCTGTAATAGATCGTTACTCTTCTAATTCCTTTGGATATGACAATAAAGAACTTGTTTTAGATAAATTACTGTTACATACTAGTGTTAAATAATAAGAAAACAAAAATTTTGATAAAAATTAACAAAATACATATAAAAATCGTGATGGACTTCGGGTAAACTCGGAAATCTTCGGAATTCAATAGGAGGAGAGGGGGTCGTTGAAACTGCTTCGTTGAAAGCATAGCAAGGTAAAATCTTACCTATATGATAACACATATTGAATCCAGTGTATTGATTATTATCGATTTTGTATGAGGCAGTCACTTCTGTAAGTTTTTTTGGGTAAAACATTTTTAAAAAGTTAGAAAGCGTATTTAAGATAAATCTATTTATCGATCAATTATATATCGATCGCTTCTCAGTATATATTGATTATTATTGATTTTTATGAGGGAATCATTTCTGTAAGTTTTCTGGTAAAACATTATTAAAACTAAAAAAAAAAAAAAGTGTATAATAATATCTTAGAACAAATTAATTAGAGAAAGGAAAAATCTTAGTATTTAACCTGGAGAACTAGTAGTTTTTATACGATTAATAATATATATTTTTTACCATTCTCTCTTGCGCACCAATTGTATAGGTATTAATGGAAAAACAAAAAAAAAAAAAAAACCATCTTGATTCAAAATAACTTATTATTTATTCACTTAATTTTTTACAAGATATGATTGATAATATAAAGCATGTTTCGATAGCTTATTTTTTTTTTTGTAATAGACATTTTTGAAAAATACATTCGTCTAACGTACAACTTTAGTTCTTTTTACCACACACTATCTAAAATGATTATTTTCTCCCCCACTAATCTTTAAATAAACAATTTTTATTCATACATTTAATTTTACAAGATATGATTGACGACAATATAAAGCATGTTTCGATAAATTATTTTTGTAATAGACATTTTGAAGAAA
>JAAEAF010013405.1:0-30987 GCA_011037195.1 Triatoma infestans | reverse complement strand
AGCTAGTTAAAATTAGAATCTAACATCTGGTTATATCTAGTTTTATTTGTATGCCATCAATTTAATTTTGTTAATTGTAATAAACGATTGTTGGCTTTGAAGATGCTTTATTAAAAACCAAAACCGATCCTAAAAATCACCAAATAAACTGTTTTCTTTCCTGCTGATTGTGAAAACAAAAAAATGTTTTTAACGATATTGTTGTGTGCATGTGTTTGTGAACATTCACTTTGACCCCAGCAGGGGATTCGGTCAAAAAAACTTCATTTGAAGATGCGACATTAACTTCTTCATTTTTCGCACTTTTCTTCAAAATTATTACAATCAATTTCTTTTTTAAACTTTGCGTCGTCCTAACTAGATACATAAGGAATGTTTGAAACATTGATTTTGGCGTTAATGACCAAAGCTGTCGATATATCAATCAAATCATTGATTTTTTCAAATGGGAAAATTTATTAATTTCAGAGTTGCAATGTTTAGTTGTAACAACGAGTATATAAATGTGGAAATAATTGGCGCGACCTGAAATATTGAACAATAGAGCAGGGTTTAATTAATTTACCAAATCGATAACTTTAGTTTTGTTTTGAAATAAAAGAATTTAAAATTTCATGAGCACATTAAAGATGTAGTTGGAACTTACATCGCTTGTTAAGCTCCACCTATTGCCAAAAAAAAAAAAAAACTATTAGTACGTCGTCATCTGGCCTGCGCCTACAACTTCCACAATAAAATTGTCAAGCTATAACCAGTGTGATATAAAATCAAGAAAATGCTAATACTTATTACTCTATTGTCTATTAGATATTGTCAGATTTGTCACATGTTGTGGTATATGTCACATGGCCGTGTGAGTGGGGTAAGCAAATATTGGCACACACATATTGCTAAAGGGATCTGATGGAGGTAGGTGGTAACCACTTAGATGGTTACTGTTCAGCAGCGCTCCAACGGACATCACAGATAATCAATCTAGAATCACTTAACAAGATTAATGACGCAACATGTTTCTCAGTTGAACATCACTCCCAACATGACAGACACATTTTCTAAAACTTATTTTCAAATAAAAATTATTACATTTTTTATGTGTGCTTATTTATATGTATATAAATAATTGTTCAAAAAAAAAAAATCTACTGTGAATGAAAACACATCACTTTCACTAAGAGTAATTATTACAAACGAAATATTCCCCTTCAAACATGGTATTTTTTATTAAACTCTAAACTTGTTGTTTTTTTTTTTTTTTGGATTGGGGAGTGGCCAGAATGTGACAACACAGGCAGCATGTCTGTCAACTTTAACAAAACTAAACTGTAAGATTGAAGATAAGCTCAAGTTTAAGCTCCCTGCTATTTTTAGCTTTTTAGATATATTGTTCAAATAAATACACACACACCATTCATGGAAAACATTTTGATCATGTATTTCCGGTAGGAACTCGAAATGCTGAAATTAACTCGAATCCCACCAACCGGATATCGTGCTTGCTTGCTTAGATAATGATTTATAAATTATCTGTGTTTGATTCTCCATGGGATTGCACCACATGGATCCGAAATGAGAAAAAAAATTTGAAAACCAAACAAAATCAAGCATTGAACAAGTTCAAACCATGTGTAATGTGTGAATGAAGCTCTAAACATCATGATCATAATCCAAAAAACCATTGTTTTTTTGAAACTATTCTGAGAAAGAAAAAAAGGTAATTGGTATCCCTTAACGATTCCAAACAGGCCTGGGCCTTACAAATTCCAGGATACGAATTTTATTCACACATTTTAATCCTTTAATCCACTGCTATTCGTCCCAAATTATTCCTATATTTCTCTCAATGTTTCATGCGCCACTTAATCTTATGATTTCCTCTGATTTTGCCTTTATTAATGCTTGGATAAACCAATTAAATTAACTATTTTTTATCAGTTACGTCATATGTTACAGTCAGCTTAAAATCTAGAGTTATTATTTTGGCTTCGAATGAAATTGATTTAAAAAAATAATTATAACCAATTAAAATATAAAATAGCATACCCTTTTACTATTGTAATTAAAGAAAACTTAATTTAAAAAAAAAATCCAAAGTGAAACGATGGATAAGGATAGAGTGAGATTCGGTATTCTTCTTTTTTAAAAAAAACTTCTATTTTTACCAACGTTTCGACCAATATTATTTACTGTCTTTATCAAGGCATAAAAATAAGAAATGTTAAAACTTCAAAAGATCAACCAAAAGTTACTGGATGGATTTTTCAACATTTTATGATTTTCTTAAAAACGGCTCCAACGTTTTTTTTTTCTAGGAAAATTCATTTAAGAAGTGTGTCGGTTACAGAGAAATTACGAAAACTAAAAATAAAATTCCGAAGATTTGCACTTTCGGTCTATCGATGATCCGAAGATCATCTTCCGGTCTAAGATGATTTTCGGTAAACTTAGAATTTTAACAACTCATATAATTCCCATTAACACTGGATATAGTGAATGGAATCGTATAATATACTGAAATGGCACTTCAGGAAGGACCCTGAATGTCAAGTAATATCATGCGAGCGGTTTATCGAGAAAATCGGGGCACCTTCCACCATAAAAATGTAAAATTCAGTCAGTAAAGTTCCGATTGAAGATATGGTAGGTAACCTTGCTGTCAGATTCCCTGATCATTGTTATTCGGACTAAAGTCTGACTCCAGTGTACTTCATGGTGCTTCTAAATAATAAATACAAAAAACCTTTCAAAAAGTACTGCTGCATCTTGTAGAATGGGGTTACCAAGAGAAGTTGTGTAGTATTTCTGTAAAGAAAGCTAGAGAAAGGACTTGGTAATTGTATATCAGCCATTTACAACCACCCATTCCATTAGCTAGTCATGAACATGCTAATATTATATACTGAGTTCACCAAAATGATTGAAGAATTCAAATATATGTCAAAGTTGCCATATAAGACGATTTGTAGAAGCTTTAGTGGCTTATACTACTCCACCCACATGGTACATATCACAAACTTTACTAGACTCTTCATATTGAATTATCTTCACAAACTGTGATCAGATACTTTTCCGACTCTCTATCTATCTATATGAAATAAGATTAATAATCTTTTAGCTATACTAGATATCAGAAATTGAACTTTTAAGCTATTTATTACTTTCTTTTGAAGCTTGAAGATGAAGAATTGCGATCTAGTGATAGTATATCTGGTGTGTGTGTGTGTGTGTGTATGTGTGTTTTTCCATAGTATGTGGACGTATAACCCAAAAAATGAGAAACCGCAAAACGCCTGAACATCATATTCCGTCTAGATATCATGAGAAGGCCCAACAGAATAAAAGAACAAGTTAAATAACTATTAATAGAAACTATCAATTATTCGTGGCTTTTCTCGATAATTGTTCCTATTTAGGATTATCATTTTTATTTGAAATATTTTCTCAGTAAAGCTGATATTAGTGGGCTTGAGGGGCTATATTTTGTTAAGCCTATTGCAAAACTATTCTTTCAGTGTAGTATATGATTTATCATAACTATACAATAATTAGGGCAACTGAAGTAGCAAAAACTGCTTTCCCTGAATTTGTAGAAAACAAAAGGATCCAGGGAAGACAGAGGAAAAGTTTGGGGATTCATGTAAAGAATGATGCTGTAGTTGTCCCTGCGAAGAATCCTGTTTGGACAAAAAACAACTCAGGATTTCTTTCGAAAATAGAAAACTCGAAAGTCATGCTAGCAGACACGGTAAAGGATGTGAATAGTTAAACAGGCGAAGATGAAAGAAAGAAAAGAAAACTATAATAAGTTATGTGAACAATACTAGAAAGAAATGTGAATTTTTCTCAGAAGAAGTATTTGCGATCATGTCAAATTAAGGTTTTTCACTGAAAATCGATGATGTGAGATTTCCGGAAAAGGTAAAATAATATTTTTAGTGAATGGTTTGTTTGTATGCGCAGAGAAATATCTCAAACAAACAAAAAAAGCGCAGAAAATTCTAACTTGATATTCCCTATATGTTACAAACTGCAAATTTAATGGATTTTTTCTCGCATATTTTCGCGATTTTCTTGAAAACGATTTCAAAAGTTTAAGGTGTGAAGTTGTTCGCGTCCGAGTTTTATGGATTTTTCTTGAAAACGGTTAAAATGATTTTCTTGAAACTTGAAATACTTGCTGCATTGGTAAAAATGTCACTTAATTATTTGACATATTATTCCGGAAAAATTGATTTTAGGGGGGGAATGGGGGGGTCTTTCAGTCACTTTAACAATCAATTTGCACAAGATTTCTTGGTTTTGACTTAGAGCGTTCCACATAAGGCCGATCAGATATACAATTAAAATACCCAACTGTATTTTTATGGCCAGCCCAACTAAACATTGTAACGTTGCAATTTTAAAGAAAATTTCTGGATTAAATTGTATTAATTAGAGTAAGAGAAAGTCGTGTGAGTGTTTCACACGAGATTTTCTTTTTTCTTTTTAATTTAACACGATTTTTTTATACTAACAAAATTTGTCAGCCACTATTTTTATTACAGGAATAACTATCTATTTATATTCCAAAGAATTATTGCAGTTTAAGAGAAGATTGCATGTTTTGCAAGAAATTGTTAAAGAACACGCATAGATCTTATAATAAAATATAAAATAGAATAGTTGGTCCCAATGATAGTATAACACGGAGCTCCTCTATTTTGCTATTTCTAGGATTTCCAGAATGGTGAAATAGATTGGACCGTATGTGATTTATCTTCTACCTCTTCCATGTCCTAGTGAACCGTCTAGTCTATTTCTAACCTGCTGTTTACCTCCAGCCCAATATCAGCACACATTTGTAACAAGATTAAGGGGTAAGGGAGAAAAATCTATTGGACTGTCAAAGCCATTTTCCAATTTGTAACCACATTTTGCCTGATACTAAATGACATAACTTAAGCTTATCCAAAAACTTTTTAGATTTCCTACATCTTTTCTATTGTTCAATACATTCTAAATCTCTTCAGGATTGAAAACAATACTATTTTAAGCAGTGGTATGGCGGAATATATACTCTTATTTTCTCTATTAGAGTAAGAGGGGACTGTATCAAATTATGTAAGTTGAATTGTGAAATATATTCTCAGTATTTGAAACTGTTCATATATGTTTCTATATTCATATTAGTTAAGAAGAAATTTAATGTAGTTCCAAGAAAATTTAATATTCAACGTCAGTAAAGTATTTTTACACTCACGTTCAGTAATAGCACACTCGCTGAACTCGAGCGTTAAAAAGCATTACTTTACTTTCTGTATGATATTTTTTTTTTTTACAATAGTTGAACAATGTGACAATTAGTCTATTGAAATAGGTAGTTAAAATTTGATTTTTAACATTTAGAGATTATAAAAAAAAGAGAGGGATGCAATTTTCTATGAAAGAAATATTAAAATTTGTATTTTGCGTGTCATCCTTGCCCAGGGGCTATGCTATCCATTACGTTCGTATGGAAGCTGGTAGTGGATATGTTGCAATGCATGTTATAATCAGGATGCTATAATGGTACGATAATGTAATGAAGATAGCAGAGGAATGACTGCTTAAAGTTTGTAAAACGATTAATAAAATTCGATCAGTATCAGGGAAATAAGTTGCAATTCAACTGGTACTTTCAGTTGAAAGAGAACTTAATATCAGTTGAACCTATCCATATATCATTGATCAGATATAGTTAACTTCAGGCAAAAACTGTATGACCATCATTTGTCACTTTATTTGTCAATAGAAAATTCTGAAGTTGACGAATCCAAAAAAGTTTCGCACATATCATAAAGAATTTTACTTATTTAAATTAGACGGAAATAACAACTGCAAGCACACACTGTAATTTACAACTTCCTAAAACTACAGAATTCTTTCTATTCCAATTTCCAATCTACAGTCCTTACAGAACCAGATATATTGCTCCTTATATGTTAACCAATCAATTGGTAGTCTGCTAACCATCATCACTTTAATGAAAATATATATTTTATTATACGGATGGCGCTCTCAAACACAGAGCTTTTATCCAATAATGAATAATGCAATATACGAGCAATTGTAAACATTATTAAATACCAAATTTTATAACATTATTAAAATCAACCCAATTAAATGGTCATCATTATTTTTTGATGCCATTTATTTTCAAAATTGATTTGTCACTCGTCAAATTTTCGAAGTTGAATTTTCACCGGAAGTAAATATTCTAAAGTCTATGTTTGCGCTTGCGCTGTAGGTGCGGTGATGTGTGAACAAAACCTATCAATAACGAAAAAAATCGCTGGTAGCTCAAACTTGGTAATCTCGTTTAGGTACCCAATATACATGACATGAAAGTTACGTTCAATGATTCATCAATCAGAAATGCCACTCTTTATTGAAAGGTACATTTTTTTTTCTCGTATATATTCTGCTCCAACGATTTTTCTATAAACTTCTTATATTATTGACACACACATAGATGATGCCAATCTTTTTTGTTCTTGGGGAGTTCATGTGGAGGGGAGACAATAGCGTTAAGCTTTCCACTAAAGTACGATTTCAGTACAATTCATAGTTCTATCACCGATTTTTTTTAATATTACTTTGGAAGCATTGTTAGAATTCCAAATTTGAAAAAAAATCGTTTAACCGGAAGTGCTATTTATAGATTAAATTGTTTAGGTCTGTTATTTCCACATAGGGCTCATTTATTATCAAGTATACACATATTTTTGTAAAAGAAGATACACTAAAAAGATATATATATATATATAAAAATATATCAGCTGGCCTGAAATTGGAAACTTTCAGCACACTAGATGAATGTAGGGAAAATGAAACCCGACAAACTAATTTTTCATGTTACCACATATAATACCATCAATTTGTTCTTCACATTTTCATACTGACATACATATATCATTGTTTTATAAGCAATACTGTACTATGTGAGATAAAAAACAAAAATAACACCTAGCGGCCTCAATTTTTTATTTTTATTTTTTTTATAGCATATATAAATTACTTCTTGGTAAAATATTATTGAAAATACCAAGCATTCTAGAATAACACGCTATGCTAAAATAAAGGTACTTTGAATTTATTTCCACTAATTTGACAATATTTTATGTTAGCGTTGGAAAATATACTTTTATATAAAACTATTTGAAAGAGATGGTAGCTTATTTCTTTGGTTTGAAACCTTTTTCAGAGAAAATTCATTTAATGAGAGGGTTTGGAGGGTGAGAGAGGTTATGGTTACCTTATAAAAAGTGGTATTATAAAGTTTAGAATCCAGTATTCATGCAAATTGAAGGCAACTAACTATTTAATAGAAATTATAAGTTTGAAGAAACTCTGTCCAATAATAACTGTGTAAATTACAGTAAGAGAAAGTCCGTGAATCTTTCTCATCACATTTTTTTTCATTTATAATTTTATAAAAAAATTACAATGGAATTGATGAAATATTTTGATCAAGTGAAATTCATAAATAAACTGTTTTTTGGTGGGAGGTGTCTCAATTTCAAATGTTGTATTATGCAAACTTTACTGCACTAATGTTTTATACATGTGTATTTTAAGTTGAATGTGTAAAATGTTCAGTAGAAACTTTAACGGCAATGAACAGCCGTAATACTAATTAAGGGAGTTGGTAACCGCAGAAGCAGTTTAACATGATGACACTCTCAACTTCAGCTTTATACAAATGACTTGTGTCGTTTAAAGAAAGAGGGGCGGGCGGCGCTTTCTTGAAGAAGATACAAACTAGTGGCTGGTGGGGGAGGAGTTATTCATTCAACCATTTTACCAAGCTCCTCTGTGCGTTTCTCTAAAGTCTCTTTCATTTCTGTAGCCACTATACAGTGCACAAGAGATTTCAACAGCCCAACCTTCCCTCCCCCCAAACTTGTACACACCAAAAACGAATGTGGGTGCTTGGGGAAGGGTTATCGTTTAAGTTGAAAGTTTCACTTTCCACCGTCATCTATTGTTAATTGGTGACTATTCAACAAGACCGCCAGCACTATTTGTCAGAATAAATTATCCAGGAAAGCATTCCAACCCAAAGGTTGGTTAGTCTACTTCTAGTGTAGTTGGAATTATGTAGAGATGTAAATTACCTCTACTCAGTTAACACGGACTGGTACGGTGAAAACTCTGGGCAAGGCCCAGAATTGGATGTAGTGAATACTAATGCCCATCCTTCTCATTAGAATATGAATTCAATTTAAAATTTAATTGTAACCAGTCTTGGAATATAATCTTTAATAAAAGAATACTTACGTCATTTATAAAGAATAAAAAAAGAGGGGGGGCAAAGAAATTATTAATTTGAATATAAAATCACTTTTAAAATCATTAAGCACATAAATGACGATATCAAAAAAAGTTGATTACAGAACTGTTCTGTTAAAAAAATGTGCTTTATCGATTGCTTATTTTTTTACTTTTTTTTTTAAATATATATTTACAACTGCATGGTATATATTTATATATAAATGCAACAAATAAGTTTGATATAAAAGAAAAACTGTATCAAGCAATGTCATGAATGGCAGTTATACAGTAATGTCATGATAGCTGACATTGGATATCCAGGAGGTCACAGAGCCAACGGCGCTTAAGCCGTCTTTGGGGTTAGCTGGGAGTGAGTTTGAATAGATGGCTTGGACGAGGGTATTTGGATGGAGGGATAGGTGACTGTGGAATTTGTTGCATCATGTTTTTCCCAGGTCATTGACAAACTGGATCTTCAGGTCGTCGTTGTGAATGATGCGGTTTGAAACGTAAAAATACGACGGAGGATTTTTGACTGAAGGGTTTCAATTCTGTTGACATTGGAACGATTAATATTGCCATTATAGTCCGTATCCAAATTGGAGTGAGCATTGGTAGATATAGAGTTGTCTTTTGTTAGAAGTGCTAGTTTAATGCGTTTGTCAAAAAGTCTGAAGCGTTGGTTGAGGGTGATTCGTTTAAATCTCGTATAGAGATTCCATGTGAGTCGCTTGTCTAAGTATAGTCCACATGGAGGGAGTACTTTTTTGATGTGAAAAATGTGTATTGGGATGTATAAAGGGGTTGCTTATTAAATTAGTAAAAAGATATAATTTTTCACGATTTTCCTGCATCAAAGAATTATCAAATTGTTCCGGTCAAGAGACGATCTTTGCGAGTGGATTTTTGTAGGCTGCGATTTTATGAAAGTCTCAAACAACTACATGGCAACAACTCCGGCAGAAACATTAAGTGATAATTATATATCCTAATTAAATATTGTATGATTATATAAAGTATGTATTTGTTAAAAATTTTATATTTATTTTAATCTTAAAAATTGTTCTGGGTTAAGTAATAAGCGTTATGCTTTAGTTTAAAGTACCACTTCAGTATAATATATATGGTTTTTACCACCTACATAAAGAATTTCAAATTTATAAGAAAATTGGTTCACCGGAAGTGCGATTTTACTGAAGAGACTTGAGAGTTTTTTGGAATTTTCTCGAAACGGTTATAACAGCCTTAAAAAAAATACAAAAAAAAACTATCGTACTTGTAAAATACGAGTATTACTTCTATATTCTTCTGGTGTTGCTGCTTGTAGAATACTTTTAATAAAATATTATATAATATTTTGGTAGCGTGCTATTTTGATATCCAAGTAGTTTCCTCTTTCTGCTCTTGAATTAACTGAGAGGTTAGTAATTTGTCGTTTGTTTGAAGTGGACTTTTGCTAAGAATATCTGTTGATATAGTTGTGTGGGGGAGGAATCATAGAGGAGCTGCTCTTATTAAGGGAATTGAGAAAATCAGCTGCTAGTATATAGGGGTTGAAGGGTCGGAACGGACCTTTCCATTATTTACACGTTGTTTCAGCTTCTTCATGAAATGCCTATATGATGCAACCTAAAGATTTTTTTATATTTTTTTTGAATTTACTTTATTTTTCAGAGCTGAATTTTATTTATGTATTATTTTATCACATTAACAATTTCATTTAATTTAGAACTGAAAGAACGAACAATGTGACATCTATACCTACACTACTGTCTTTTCCATGTCTACAGCTGTCAATATGATGATCAGATAAAAAAACAAACAAAATACCACCCCCCACCCCACCATCTTTTTCAATATCACATTCTTTCCTTTATCTTGCTCTAGTTGGCATTGTAGCCTCTTTCACTTCTTTCTTCTCCGTTTCATCCACCAAGATAAGAGAGTCTTGAATGCTGCAGGCTCTTTGTTGATTCTACTGTTAAAGTCGATTGTCTATTCTTTGCTTTCCATTGAATGAAACACTATACGTATTTGAGTTTTGATGTTTAGGTTATTTTGTTAGTTTAATAATCTATATTTTTACATACATAATGTTTAATTCATTAATTATTAATCATTATTTGATCACTAACATTTTCAGTATTTATAAAAAAGGTATTCAAACAAAAAAACGTCAGAGGCATATCTATGTGTGATTTAATAAACAAAGTTTTTTTTAAAAAAAATAACAATCGTTTTAGCTGTTTTTTAGAATATTTAGAAAACTGGGAAAATTATTTAAAATTGTTACTTTTGCAAAACTTTAAATTCATTTGCCATTTTCAAGAAAATCATGATAACTAAACTTTAACCCCAATCCTATCCTATCCTCTATCCTATCCTATCCTAACTTCTATCCTATCCTATCTTCTATCCTATCATATCTCCTGACCTATCCTATGGCTAATCCTATCCTATCCCCTATCCTATCCTATCCTATCCCGTATCATATCCTATCTTCTATCCTATCCTCTCCTATCCCCTATCCTATCATATCTCCTGATCTATCCTATCGCTAATCCTATCCTATCCCCTATCGTATCCTATTCTCTATCCTATCCTATCCCCTATCCGAACCTAGACCGCATCCGGTATCCTAACCTATTCCCTCTCCTATCCTATCCTATCCCCTATCCTTGCCCATCCCCTTTCCAAAAAAAAAAAAATGTTAGGTTCCTGGATTTTTTTTTAAAGATATTTTGTTACACAAAGACAATTTGCTACAAACATTTTTTACTTTACTCAGGGGCCTACAAAACAAGTAATTCCGGGGAAAACTTGATATCTGAAAATTTGTCATGATAGCAATACTTCATCCTTTTGCCAGGAGTAGGAGAAAGTAAAAAATAAAAAGGAAAAAGAAAGGTATGATCTAATCTTTATAGCGTCAATAAACGATAGTATATTCATGAGTCCCTTTAGTAAAAAGGGAATGAAAGAAATAATGTTGTTCTCTCTAATTCGGTCGGTGAAGATGAAGGAACTGGTAGTCAAGTATACTTTGGTCCGTATTATTTATTAATGTTGAAAGAAAAGGCGGGCGGCTGGGGGGCCAAAAGAGACCATAACGATCAAAACAACAAACCTTTAGTAACAACATATTACACCCCACTACCACCACCAGCAGTGTAGTCCAACTTCACCAAAACTGGAATAAAAATATTTGGTACTGTTCACATGCGCTTTTTGATTTATTACACCTTCTTTTTTTTGTCCCCGTTTTTCGTCATACAAACCAACAACAATAACTTCCACAAATCTTCAAACAAAATGGTATTTCTGCTCAGAAAAATTTTTGCTCATAATTGCTTAAAAAAGAAAAAAAAAAAAACCTGGAATAAATTAAAAAGTCTGAGAGAGTTCTTTTTATGAGCGCAAACCTTGCATGCTGTTTTGTTTTAACGATTAAATTATGCAAATCTTTGTATCTCGTATAAAAAAAATTCTGTTCTTAATAAAAAAAATTTTTAATAAAATGAACAATAGCAATTATGAGATGGGATAAAAAAAAAAAAAAAAAAAAAAAAAAATAAAGTTAATTGCTTTTGGCTATTGTTTCTGTTAGGTGTTATTTCAGGAGACACTTTGTTGATGGGTTTGTTAGTAGAATTAAAAAGGAGCTACTACGCTCTTTCTACTGAAATATTTAATAAGCTCTGTAATGAATTATCTGAAGTGAAGGCAAAATAAAGTCCTATCACGGAAAATATCTCTGATATTTTTCCAGCTTCATGGAGCCAATCACAACAACTAATATTAACGTCCATTTAAATGCATTGATCGAATTCCAGATTAAAATATGAGAAAGTAAAAAAAATTAGGTTAATCAAATGTGCGACTTCATATGAAATAGGCCGCTCGAATAAATATATAAGTAAATAATTGTCAACCATCTTTTTGTGGCCATTCTAACTGAAACATGTAAAGTTCCAATTTTAAAGAAAATTAGTTGATTAAATTGTATTAATTTTAAGTGTGAGAAAGTCCTTGTGTGTGTTTCACACCAGATTTTTACTTTCTCTTACACCTAGTAAGAGGAAGTATTCTAATCGCACCAAACTTTCGATACTGAGTTTTCACCGGAAATATCCGTTTTGAGGTGCCCTAGGTCAAAAAAAGTGGTTTTTAGCAAATGATCTATATATATATATCTTCTGTATGTGTATGTGAACAGCATAGCTCAAAAACGAGAAACCGTAGACAGTTCAAACTTGATATTCCGTTTAGGAATCACTATGGGATCTGACAGTAAGTTATCTGTCAAAATTCCTCAACCGGAAGTACCACTTTACTAGTTTATTTTTTTTACGTTTTTGCAATTTTCTCAAAAATGTCTCCGACGATTTTTTTGAAACTTCTTGCTATATCAACTTCGCATACAAAGAGCTACAACTTTTATTTGAAACATTTCTCTGGAAAAATTCATATAAGGGCACTTTTGGGGGAGAGGTGGAGTTAGGTTTTCTTCTAAAGTGCTATTTCAGTTTTACTCTACAATTCTGTCATCTAAATAATATTAATTAGAATTAAATATGTGGTTGATATTCCGAGTTTGTCAAAAATCGAATGACCGGAAGTGCGTTTTTACTGAAATGTATTTTTCAGTTTTCTGGTATTTTCTCGAAAACGGCTTCAACGATTTTCTTTACAGTAGGAATGTGTACTATACATAATATAAAAAGCTACAACATTTATTTGAAACATTTCTCTGTGAAAATTCATTTAAGGGCACTTTTGGAGGAGGGGTGGGGTTATGTTTTTCTCTAAAGTGCTATCACAGTTGATTATACAATTGTACTATCCAAACAAAATGAATTAGAAATAAATAGATGTCCAAAATTCCGAGTTTCCGGAAGAAAATTAGAAGAAAAGTGCGCTTTTACTGAACAGTTTTTCAGTTTTCGACGACGAACTCCGACGAATTTCATTAAATTTGGTTACACTAACTATAAAATTTGTCAATTTCAATTTTGAAAACTGGAGTAAGAGGAAGTTGTGTGAGTGTTTCACACAAGATTTTTTTGTTTTTTATCACAAAATATCGAAAAAATTTGTCAAGATGGCACCACCACTTTCTCTTATTGCAATAAGTGAAAATAAAAATTGAATTTTTCTGTTAAAACAGTAAAAATTCTTAACTCTATTTATATGTGCATATTTCACATTGAAAATCTCGTATTTTCATTAACCATATACAAATATCTACTAACTTTGTTATAAAATCACAAATTGTTTATTGCAGTACTACAACAAATTTACTGAAATAACAAAATTTATTCATAAAATAAAATTTTTCAACTACAATTGTGGATTTTTTATTATATTTTTTATTGTTTTATAACATTCACAGCAGTTTGTCCAAAGCGTTGTTAAAAGTTTGTTTTAAACAATTAAAGAACGATTTTTTTGTTTCCCTAGTAAAAACTGAACAAATATAAAATAAAAATAAATATAAATAAATAAAAAAAAAAAGTGAATAAAAAAAATAATAAATTATATTTTATACTTCACAAAAAACATAAAAACCCATAGAATATTCGCTAAATTCACGTTGGGGTTGTTTATGGTTCATCCAGCGAATACGGAATTTCTAAAATGTGACAAGATCGTGACATTTCCTTTTAGTACTGTTTCTTTAGTGAAGAAGTTGTTAAAAACAACGGAAATAAGCGCTGTTCGGTATTTAATACACTCGTATTTTGCAAAGCTGCCTATTTATTTTACACGGGAGGGGTGCTCTGAAATTTCTGTTAATAAATTTGGCCATGATCTGAAGATAGAGAGGGATAAAGCTTTCTCTCTTTTACCTAATAATATCATTGTACTACTTAGATAGTAGTATCTTAGCAGTCGTCGTCGCAAGTGAGTAATAATAATACAGTAGTACGTAGTCACTTTGGTGCTTGCCATTAAGTTGCAGCAGGTAGTTCCCTACACTGGTTGCATCTCTCATGCTGATTTTTTTTTATTAATTATCCAGCTTGAGGCAACTAATTCGTGCTTGCCTTAAGTCTACGAAAACCGCATGGTTGCTAATACCGGCCTGCCTTCACCGCTCATATAGATTTTGGTCAGTACTCAAATTGTAAATCCATAGTCATCTAAGTAATGTCAGTGTGAATTGAAGAGTTTCCAATTTCTCGGATTCGTACAAAAAGTATTCCAGTTTTCTAGGCAATCATGAATTCCTACTAAGACTTCCTTACCTTCCTTAACTTTCGTTCCTTAACCGGTTAAAAGCGCTGATGAACAGATGAACCTTCTAAGCACACCTTCACTGCAAGGACCGTCAAGTTCTCAGCGAACGAGTCCTAAGTTGTAGATCAGTTGTGTGCCAATATATTTGATTAAATTATATCATTTAAGTATAATATATAATATTAAAATTTGTGAAAATAATTTTCATTGTATTCTTAATTTCCCCTTTGTTTCTCGAATTTCCCAATATTTTAGCTCATAGTTTAGGTCCATTTTGTATTTCCTGTTAAAATTACTTATTAACCAGATACTTTCATTCATACGAAATAATCATTCCGTTATATATATACATTTTAAATATGATATTGTATATTACTTTAATAGTACAACAATCCTTTGTATACCCCATGTAACGGTTTACATATTATTAGCAAAGAAGAAATGGAAAAAATACAGGCTGCTTTGAGATGGCTAGAACAGCCAATTAGGAAGTCTAGTGGCCTGGAATTAAGTCCTGCTTTGATCTCGAGTGGGCTATAATAATACAAGTGGAATGTAAATGAGAAACTAATCCGTTTTACAAGGCGTACCTCAATTGATTATAATGTGTGTAAGTTAGCTTTACACATAATTACAAAAGTAAATTAATCTATATTTGTACAAATTAACAGTGAAAATTAATAATTAAATTAATCATTTATAATCAATTACATTTTGAAGTATTAATTGAAATTAAAAGAAGAAAGGAAATGTCCAGAAAATGGAATATCAGTTTCGATTTTCTTGCGATTTTTTGTTGTTAAGATATTTTGTTGGCAACATGCACATACACACAGTAGTGAGAGCAATTTAGTTTAGCTTGATGGTGTGTGAGCGAATTTGGATAAGGACGAATTGAAAAAGAATAAAAAAAAGAAAGAAAGAAAAATGAAATTGCAGCCAAATTGAGGAAAAACAGTATTTCAATTTGTGCCCGGCTGAAAGAAAGAAAAGGTAAATTGAAACTATATATAATATATATGCAATATGTAATATGTATAGTAGACGGTATTGAAAGAAAAGTTTCGAGCCTAGAGAGCATCTGCTATGAAATTATTACATTGTACATTGAATATATATTTTTTTTTGTAAATAATAAATTGAAATGTGCAAGGAAGCAATTCAATATAGGAGTTCCGGTTATAGGGCGCACACTAGTCCTCACTAACTGGCTAGCTAGTCTCCCAAACTCCAAGTAACTTCCTTCCTTTAGTTGCACCTTAGTGTGGGTAAGTGTGCCTCTGCTTCTTCTACCATCGAGTTGTGTCAGTATCTCATATCTTCTCCGGGTCTTTTTTTTCCTTTTCCTCTGTATCACCCGTTCTTGCTCTTCTTGTGCGAGTGTATGGTCTCTCTCTCTCTCTCCATTACTCGCATTCCTTTCTACCATATACACCCTCTTAGCGCACAGTCTCTTCCATTCCTTCATCGTTCTTTATCCCCAACCACCATACTATATTTCTCAATAAAGAAGGTTATTCATACGGTTGGTTCCAGGGCTGTAGTGTATGAGTTCACTCCTTATATCGCTATGACAATGGTTGTGCCATATATGTGGTCCTCGCTGTATAAACTCTTTCACAACAACATACCCGCGCTTACTTTTTCATACAGCCTATCCACTTCTCCATCCAAGACAACTCATCTTAAAGTATTTCGGTCTTATTATGAGTATATTAACTTTTATCCGTTCAACAGCACCGAAATGTATAACACTAACCACTTCTTATTTTTCAAATCTCTTTTTTTCTTTTTTTAATATGTGTCATGTGTTTGCGTATGTATCTTTAATAAATTGTTAATATCAAATTATATGACAAAAAGGCCATCTAGTAATGTACTGATAAATTTAGTATCAAAGTATTACCTAGTCCTGCCTAATGCTGTTACAGTTAATAATAGGTGATAGAACTTATCAGTTTGAAAATAAACAAAACTTTTATTTGGAAACGAACAGTAGCACACCCCCAAGAACAATCAAAAAGTTTGAAATTAAATCTAAATTCAATAAGTATAATTTATTATAAATTTCATTCGAATATTTATCTTGATTTTCACGTAATTCATTATATTTCTGCCAAAACTTAATTGAACTTTATTACAGCTATAACCAGGATAGTAAATAAAATCATAATATGGAATGGAAATATTTTCTAATACCAAAAATTCATCGTAATTGGTTGGTGTAGTTTGTCAGTAAATGAATTACCTTTATTTAATTTTTATTACATATAGTTGAAAGTTCGGGCTAGTGGTTTTATCGGGGCGGTTGCCAGGGGGGGCCGGTGATTCTGTGGACATAAATGTATATACAATAAAGGTAAAGGTTTTATTACGTTAGGTAATAACTACCACTTGTTGTTCTAATTACTACTTGACGTCACAACCGGGCCCTCCATTAAACACACAACTGACTGACCCCCCTAACTTCTACCAATTACCGAGGCTATAGTAAATTTTAACCTGCCAAAATCTTCCACAGGATTAAACACGATATTATTATTTTTTTTTTAAAGGATTATCCCAGTATTAGTGGGCTTCCTCAATGCTTCGGTCAGTCGCTTCCATTTAATTCCTGTCTAAGGATCATCCACGAACCACTTTCTATGCCTCACTTTTTCTCTCTTCTATTTCCTTTTCAGCTTTTCAAATCTTTGAGTAAACTTGCTACCAACAAATTGAAACCAACTTTTAGGTCGGCAAAAATATCTTGTACATCAAAAGGAGTGCAACAGAACGGTGTACAGTCATAGCAAAGATATTTTATGAGATAAGGTTGGGAGGGTAGTTTGGTTACTAAATATTTCGGCGCGTGGATATTGTTTATTCGTGCGTGGTTTTATTTATTTTATATTAAAAGACTTTTTAAAGAAAAGCAAGAAATGTCTTAATTTAATAGAAAAATACTTAATTTATGAACGATTTTGAACGTTTATGTACACGATGAATTTCATATATTTTCGACCAAAATCGGCTGTAGTTGTTTTTTGCATAGATAATAGTATTGTCCAGTTGATTAGAGACTGAAAGAGAGCAACTGGCAACACCATTCGTCCGAGAAAACTTCTTGATAATGTTGACTGGTGCGTTCATTGGACACTGGTCTGTCCGTAAACACTTTTTGATGGTTTAAGACCGTCATAATAAACGTCTTCCTTAACGTTTATTTTTCTAGACTTTGATCACTTATTTGTATTAAAATTCACTTGGATATTGGGCGGTGCTTTTACCTTAACTGTTATTACTATTATTGTTGGGTGTTCGACAACGTGACTTATTGGGAAATATGGCTTTTATCTTCCCTTCAAACCAAAAAGATTCTTCAAAGAAAATCATCCCAACAAACTACCAACCTGATTGCAATATCTTAATATATCCTTAGTCTCCAAAAACCTCCCAAATATGTGGAACCTAGTATTGGCGAAACGAGAACACTCATCTGGTTAGTAGCCCACCGCTTCCCTGGTTCTATCGATCACAATTCTGACATAAAAGGCTAGATATCCTGGCTATTTTCAGTAAATGACTAGCTACCAGGGCTCTCAACTGGATACCAGGATAGAAGATACTTCAAGTCCCCGTCTTATAAATTTCTTTTATAAATTTTTTGGCATGGAACTACCTCTTCGTGCTCTTCCAGTGCTTTCTCAATTCCCTTTTCCTACATTCCTTAACCTTGCTTAGTGAGGCTACTGCTGGCTCGGGACCACAAAACAGTAATACAAACGATTTATCTCAGCCAACTCTCGTCCGGCTTCATATTACCCTCTATTCACGCTTGTCCGATTATCCAGAAGAGCTCAACTCTGCTGTTGTGAGCGAGGCCATTAATTTCTTTGCCTACATTCCCTCTCTAATTTAAAGCTCCAAGACACGATATTTTAAAAACTGATGAGTGCAACTTGGCCATGTCTTAACTGTTTAGTCATATGGAATGTTGGCATTGCTTAAGACATGTCAGGTGTGCAGTAATAAATATCAGTTGCGCTGTCCTATGGCAGTGATAAGAATTTCTATCAGAACTTATTGATTATTTTAAAAATATCACTGCAGATGTAGTTATCATCGAAAACTATGGCTGGGCCATATCAAGAATAATGTTCCGGAAATAGAGAGATAATGTTTATTTGAAAGGAAATAATGTCTCTAGCAATTAGAACTTTCCATCAATAACTTGATTGAATAACTAAAAAAAAAAAACATTGTAATCATAACAACAGAAAAATAAGTTTTCAAATAATTTGTGTCCTGTTTAATAAAACATACCAACAACTCATTTAACAAACAATGAATTGTCCATCGTATCTTTTGAAATATGAAAACAATTGAATCTTTCCGCATGAACATAATACTAAATTAAACACAATGTGGCCATTGGACCAAACTCTATATTGTAGATAAAACTAACCCATTACCAATTTATACAATACAGTACAATAATGATTTCGTATAAATTATTTAAAGTTACAATAGTTTTAATAACGATTTTATAGTTACAAATTTATTGTATATGTTAATGGACTGTTTAGTATATCGTATCTATTCTGTAACTAAATGTCAGTTTATTTAAGTATTATATTATATAACTAAGCACTGCTTGAGTGGCCATTACACAAAACAAATTGCCATAATGTGAATGAGCACTGCCGATCATTGTTTCACAAATCTTAGCAAAAAAAATATTAGAAAGAGATGCCTTTATAAATCATAATATCTTGAAAGAGATCCATTCAGGTACTATAGGAGAAGTCCGTTCAAAAGGCAGCAACTTCTCCTTGGATTATACGATTTAAATGTAGAAATTGATTGTGTTTTCTTGAATTGAGCCAAAGAAGAGCCGACGAACAAGGATTACTACCTGGATTTTAATAACATTAACAAAAGAAAGATAAAATATAGAAAAGTTTTACTATAAATAACAAACTTTGCTAGTTTGTTGAAGATTGCACAGCTCATAAAAAAAAACAGAAATATCCGCAGTAATAATGGAATGTTGTGAGGTATCCAGCGACATTCGTGATGTTTTGAAATAACTTATCGCTTCAATTCTTCCTGCCATACATGATAGATACATGGACTACAGTACAATAATTTCTCAAGATTAATTTAACAAATGACATGGTAAAATTTATATCAAAGTTGGATTATTTCCAGAATTATTGATGATCATAAACAATCATTATTATTTTGTTGAATGGATGGCGCGGCTGAGCATCCAGTATTGCTCTTGACAGTATCTGTGATTCTATCAATCAGAGTATGATTCTCTTTCTATGTATATCATTATTTTTAAATTCTCGTATGTATATTTTTTTCATGATTGTATGTCGACATTGTGGCTGAAAGAAACTAAGAACAATGAAATGCACATTTCTGCACCAATCTGGATAATTCAAAATTCTGATAATGGAAGAATATCTGAAAATCGGACAGAAGAAAAAATCTGATGTAAAACATTCACAGACTTACTGCTGTTTATAATACAATTATTTGTAAAATGGCAATCTTTTTTCAATTTAAATTTTACTCATTTGTCCTTAACATTAAATGTAGAGGTAGAGAGAGCTAAATATCTACCCAAGGTAGTAAAGAACGGTGATTACAATGTAGTCCGGACAAAATAAAAATCAGATAAAATTGTCCATAAAAATCCATAATACCATAAAAATCAAACAAAATTGCCAACTCGACCTAACATATAAAGTTATCCAACTGTTATCTGGACATGGATATTTAAGAATCTATTTAAAAAGAATCAAAATAACGGACTATGACCGCTGCATTTGTGACAACACCTCACAACGAACTTTACATCACCTAATATATGACTTCAACCTACTAGAAAGACAATGGAAGATCTTAATACAAGATTCGATAGCGAGAGGTAAGGGATGGCCCCTATTATTATTTATTATTTGTCTGTGGGGAGGGACCAAACCCCTACGCTATCCAAAGCCCCACTGGGCCCATATAGTTATCTCAAGAAAAACAACAACAAACCGGGTCTAGAGCAAATATCCAGAAACGAGTCTAATCCATCTAAGATTCACCGCAGTGCGAACAAATCGGACAATACCCTTAAGAGGAAATAGCCTAAGCTCTTCCTCAGACATTCTGCTCCGACCAAAGGTCCTGAACCTAATCTCCTCACAACTCGCTTCGCCGGTACATATACTATAAGGGATGGCCCCCTAACCCCAAACTTATAGAAGATAAAAATACTCTGCAGGTGGTTGTCAAATTTATAAATAGTATTGATTTTGAAAAGTTGTAAAACTTTATATTATGTATAAAGACGAAGTAAAGGCACTTCGCCTTTACCGATTTTCATCAATTTGGAATTCTTGTATTGCTTCTAATTTATAGACAAAACCATACATTGTACTGAAGTTTAGAAGAGCTTAAACTTTATGTTGCCCCAGAACTTAAACAAAAAATTCAATTTTTCCAGGAATATATCAATTTTTTTTTTATTTTTTTTTTATTTAAGGCGCATCAACATCTATGATTTAAGGGGAGCGTATTATTTTTTTTTTATTTAAGGTACATCTAACGTCCCGGAGCCTTCTCAGTGCACTGGCGGCCTCTGGACAGTGTTCTCTTATTACAGAGTAGAGTCTCCAAGGAAGAAAAAAAATCTAAGGGTATCACAGCTGGACTCGACTGGGTCCTTCACGTAGGAGTCCAGTACGCTAACCACCTAGCTATTCCCTTCCCTAAAAAAATATGATAGGTATTATTTATATGTGTAGATAGTATATGGAGTTTTCAAGAAAGTTGCACTTTCGGCTGATGGATTTCGCCCGAAAGCAGACGTGGTGGTTGTACCTAAACGGAATACCAAGTTTCTGACTTCCTGCGATTTTTCTTTTTTGAGATGTTCTGTTCATAAAGACCATTCGCTAAAAACATATTTTTCATATTCAAGGGTCCTTAAAATATGTATTTCCGGTGAAAATATATGCATGTTAGATGCATAAAAGAAGTGGCGATAAAGTCAAATCTATTGTATGTGAAGGTTTTATTATGGCGCTACTTTAGGTGTTGGTTTTAGTCATCAGTAAAGGGTAAAATGTGTGTATGTGTGTGTGGGTCGGTGGCAAGAGGTGGCCTGTGATTCCCTCAGGGACGCTAAGATCTTTGAAGAAGTGACTAATCCACTTCCATCCCCCCCTCCCAGACTACGATGAAACTCATCCTCAGTAAGTTTGTGCGAAGTACAATTTTTTTGTTTTGTTTTCCAAAATTAGATTTCAGATGATAAAGTTTACGCGAAAGTAAGAAATTAAAGGGAAAAATATATATTTAAAAAAAGAAAAGGTAACCACTCCCTTTAAATAAGACAAATGAACTTAAACAAGTAACTACAGTTTGTGCAAAAGTTAGCTTGTTATAAAATGTTGGGAAAATAACTCAGAATAAAGCAAAATGAGCAGAAATAAATAAAAAAACAAAGTAAAAAGGAGAAAGTTGTTTATAACTTTATATATAAAGTTTGTATCAGAAAACAACCTTAATAACAAACTAGACGGTAACTTATATTTAGTTATATAAAATTATTTAAAAGTATCGACTAATATTAGCGGGGTTAACCAATCGTGAGAAGAAGAATCTTTTAATCCGAACAGTGGGTAAAGTATTGAGCCGCTTCAATAAAGTTCATTAATGACCTTAAAATTATAATAAATCGTTCTTGGCAAAATTATAAAAGCAGGGCATAATGTAGGGCTTTAATAAAACAGATGAATAGATAATTTTATTAATTCCAGAATTAAAGCAAATTACATGTATTTTAATCTAAAGGCTTAGAGTGAAGCTCCGGCGCCAAGTATTGCAGCCTCTCCAGCAGAAGAGCCGGCACTTGTTCTTCGAGTATCGTAGGGATTGTTGGGTTTTCTATAGACACAGTTGTAAGTTTCCAAATAAAGACACAGTTCCGGAGTGTTGGTCATTACACTATGGCCCCTGCTTCCCTTAACAATGCGATACATTCTGCATCCTGTTCTGCTATGTGCGACCTAATTCTACTTCGAGCGCTGTTGTTACTCCTATCATAGACAGCGATAGTTTCCTTGACGGTGAATGGAATCCCCAACATGGCTTATCTCTAGCCATTCTTTCAACATCGCCAGTTGCTTCAATGAGCCACTCCACTTGTACAGCTTTTTATAAGAAGGTGCAGTGGGGATTTTTAGGTGGAATAAGAGTTAGCGGATTCAACTATGCTGACAATTCCCTGGTGTATTGATGGTGATTCCTTTCGTTCTCTTCAAAATTGATGTGGTTGCTCACACTTAAGCCTTCAGATGATCGGCTTTATTTAATTTCTCTTGTTGCTAGAGATAGCTTCTAAGTGAGAGATTGGCTGTCAAGGTCGAAGCCCATTTGTCGGTACATTTAGTGGTAGAGAGTGTAATGTGTGCTTTAAAGCGTAATTGTGGCGCCTTAATGATGTTGCTTGCAGAACTGTCGAGTCGAATACCATTTTTATGTTACGAATTTGCTGTTCCATTATAACAACAACTGGTAATTACGGTCCAATACTTCAGCTATCTATCATAGCTGCATTAAATAAAAGTAATAAGAGACTTTCAAAATTGTAACTGCAATAAAATCAAACTTATAAAATAAAATAATTATATACATAGAGTCAACAAATAATTTTCATTAATGTTATATGAGATTAAATGTTTATTTATGAATCTTTTTTGTATTTAAATAACAATTTTTCCAAGTATTTCTAAAAGATTTCCTAATCTTAGCCAATTCTGATCTAAATTACAGTTTGATACTTTTAGAAAAGCGAATGGTAAGGTATAAGGTAAGACGAGATGAGCTTATATCTCACCTCTTTGTGGTCTTGTATCAATGAGTTCCTGAAACGACCCTATAGTAATCCCTCGCTATAGCATTAGGCAAGGCAATAAAAGCGGGTAAAGCTATTGGAAAATAGTGTATAGGAAATGATCTGTAAAAAACTTCTGTTATTGTCACTAAAAACGTGTCAAGAATTCTAACCATTACAAATTTTTCACGTATTTTTATATTTTTTTTGTTTAAATCGTATATATAATATGAATAGAAGACAAATAAAATAAGTAAATGCTTGAAAGCGATAGATCGATTTAATAATTTTATTCATTTCTTACTATGCTCTGTACTTTGGCCACTAATTATATAACTAGTTATGATATAATTATTGGAATTGGTCATATCGATATTGAGAGTGGATCGATAAAAAAAAAAAATCCGTTGAGAAATATTCACTCGACTTTCTCTTACTGCAATTAATTCAATTTTAAGTAAAAATTTTCGTTAAAATGTTAATATTTTCAAACGTTTCATAAAAAATTTGTAAGGGTTCTATACATGGCTATCTGACTGTTACTTAAGTGGCTGTTGTGCCGTCTATTTCAAGTAATAAAGTTTTTAGCGGCAATTTAAATTTTAATCTGACATCCCGCCAGAATTCCCCACAAAATGTTTCAAAAAAAAGTGATGGCATTTTTGTGTGTATTAGTAAAGTCGCATTTCCGGTTGATGGATTTTGCCCGAAACCTACGTGTCGAATGCGGTTGTAATAGTACATAAATGGAATACAAGTTCGAACTTGTTGTGATTTTTTTTGGTTCTATTGCATATTGTAAATCATCACTCACATTTGTTCGGCTGAATTTTGTAAGTGATCAACCCACTCGTGGAAAATTTGCACGATTCATATCATTCACACCCTATTTTTTAAGCTTTCAGGAGTAAAATTCAGATAGTTTCACCCCCTCAGAAACCAGAACTCTGATCATTAAGATCATTGTAGATTTCTAGAGACCTGGAATTGTTGAATACTGAATACTGAAGCAGTAGACACTCAGCTGTTTTAAACAGACAACAGGGATACCAACTTATGGAAAGTGTCCTTATTCTTATTTAGATATTCTTCGATTTACATTTCATTGTTTCTTAATTTATTTAAATATCACCTCATGGGATATTTGTTATCACAGGTCATTATCATATATTGTTTATTACATCCTACTTTTTCCAACCTCTTTCGATATCGAGGAGGTCTGTGGCCGATATTTCTTCTTGTTCCTTTAGTGTAGACACACGTCCAAATGGCCTTCCACAATTCCTATCCAGCATAATGAGCCTGGAGGTAATCATGGCTGATCAATATTTTAAAGCATATTTATAGAGATATGCTTTAGGCAGACCACTTGGGATTCTTCCTCTTGGATCTAATAGGGATTCCCAACACTTTCCTTCTGCTATTTCGATCCTATATCGGCGTACAGCATCTTTACTTCCAGTGCAGATCAAGCGATCTTACTGAGCTCATTTATGGATTTGGCTGACTCATTTCATCTCCTGTCTCCGACAGAAGATCTGCGGTTTCTGCTTTCTTCTTCTTAAACATCCAGGCTGTTCTTACTGCCTCGGAACGTTTCGCGCTCCTAAAAGATGGAAATGGCAGCAATAATTAACGCGTGACTCCTCCAACACCTCCCAAAATTCATACTCTACACATAGGGCTCGCAGAAGTACTTGATGTGAGCAACTGTTTGGATTTAACATATAGAAAAACACCACACCTACTCATAGTTACCCAATGAAGATGAGTAAATTCTAAATATAAACACTGACTCCAAACGAGATTGCAATAGTTCTTCTAGAGCTCTATTGATTGGGCTTTATACCTACCTCCTCTACATATCTAGTATCTAATCAACAGATGTCCAGAAGCTTTTTTTTCTATGACAATAATTTTTCACAGCAATAACTGAAATTAAGAATCAGAAATCAACATTAGATGCAAGTTTAACTAATAATTAAACTAAGATCACTAAATTAAAATGTTTTTTGAATTTGCAAAAACATTAGGAAGAAAAAACCTTAAAGCTTTTCAATAATGCATTTTCCCTTTAGGCTTTACGCCGGATTTTCTTCTTGTAATTCAATATGATTAGCTCCTAAAATACACAGAAAGGAAGTAAATGATAAGGGGCTATGTATCTTTCTCTCCTAGACTGGAGCACTCTTAAGGCTGACCACTTTTGTAATTGAATACTGCCACAAATATTTCAACAATTCTCTTTCGTGTAAATTGGCTTGTTGCAACGAAATTTCTAAAATACTCAAGACTTCTTCTTTTTTTCTTTCTTTTATGGTCAGAAAAAGGAAGTACTGCGATCGTGTCAAATTTTGGTGAAATTGTGTTTGTTTTTGCGTGAGAAGTGTGTTTTTAGGCCTAGTTCAGAAACGAAAAAATCAAAGGAAGTTCAAACTTGATATTCTCTTTGAATATCACCAGAGGATCAGAGATATTTTCCGTGGTAGCCTGCTTCATTTGGCCAACGTCCGGTTTCAGGCGTTCGCCCATCATTAGGATGTCTTGATAATACAGTGTGATGACTTTCATAGAGCAAAATCAGTTTATACGTTTATTGGTATAAACTAGTTTTGTTATGTGCAAGTACCTGTCGGATCCCATGGTGATACCGAAATGGAATGCAAAGTATGAACGTTTTGCGATTTTCGTTTTTGAGCTATGTTCACATACATACACACATACACAAGCACACGTACACACATAATACGATCATTTTCTAAAAACCATTTTTCTTTTAACCAGGAGACCTTAAAACTTAAAGCAGTGAAGTATCCGGTGAAAACACGATATCCAAAATTTGGGAATCGCACTGAGAAAAAGTAATTTATTGGGAATGCAAAAAAAAGATGCGTAAATATAATGTGGCATGGAAATCTGCATTGTGGAATTGCATTGAAAAAAGGATCTACGAAAGGATGTTAATTAAAAAGGAAAAAGGTAACATCCAGGGCAGTAAGGGTAGATGAAAATGTTGGGAAAAGAGCCACAATCACCTATCTTAGTACTCATATACTTGGAGACAAGATGAAGTAGCATGTATAAATAGCACCAAAGAAAAGTGTCTGGGATTACTAGGCGAAACTAGATGAGAAGTTACGTGTTTAAAAGCTGACTTAAAAAATTAAAACAAATAAATGAGCCAATGCTGTAACCCTGGGAAAATGTATTTAGCGAGATTTCTAGCACCTATCAAAGAGGGAGGAATATCATTGATAGGTCTTCAGTTTCTCTTACCGCTAGAGACAGTTTCTACATGAGGGACTGGCTGTCGAAATTGAAGCCCATTCGCCAATTGATTGTTAGTGGGCATAAGTGAGGGTGTGCGATTGCTAATGGAACTATTGAGTCCAGTTTTTTGTATAGCGAATAATTCATTAAAGTATCGGCAAAGGGGAGAAAAACCTCTGAAGAGAAGGTTGTATTAAGAACAAGGACCCCAGGCAGACATGTTTTTTATTCTCTGCTGACTTGCGGAATCATCATGATTTAGGGAACTAAGATTTATGGCTGCAAATTGTTTATCATCCTGTTCTTGGGCCTGTGAAGCATTTTTCACTCTAAACTTGAGCATAATATTGCCTTTTAGGACTTAAAAGGGGGCCAGATGAATTTGCAGTCATGAGAATTGCCTACGATCAATATTATGAAATAGGACAACTGTTGTTATTTTAGGACAAATAACTGTTGTTATTTTCTCACAAGAACATTGGACGAAATTGGGAAATAAGACATTGAAAATCTCATCTTTTTTAGCTAAGTGGGGGAGGGGGCGGGATTAATATAAACAACCTCATATCTATTTTAGAGATCTAAGTTAAGCAGCTTCATATTAGAGAAGGTAATGGCCCGTACACAGACAAAGTAGCAGAAGAAATTGAAGAGAAAAGAAAATGGAGAGAGAGAATAAAAAAGCATGGTACAGAAATAGTGTTTGTTATATCTGGTGATATTCTAAAAAGGAATGTGTTGTAAAGAGGGAATGTCAGTTTGCACTAAAGTTTTACAATAATATTTCGTTTCAACTTCCTTTTTCCCAATAGGCAAGCTCTGCTTCCTAAAAAAGTTCCACATCCTGTGTAAAACCAGCTGCATTGTTTCCACCCCCATATACAAAATACTTTTATCTGTTAAACCCTTACTAACATCCTCTCAAACCACTTTACACTTTCTGTTTTCCACAATTTTTTTTTTTTTTTTTTAAACTAACAAATGAAAAAAGTTATGAGATTTTTTTAAGTGTAAAATTACCTCAGCGAAATTATTATTATTTTTTTTCTTTCACATGTATATATAATCTTTTTTTTTTTTTTTTTTTACGTAACAAAAGTTACGTTAATTGGCCAAACTTTCTACCCCATAATTTGTTTGTTTTTCCATTGCGATCGTATCGTGTCAAATTTTCTAAATTGAGTTATTACCGGAAATACAACTTTAGAGTTCCGGTGAGTACGACGAAAATGTTTTTGCGAAATTATCCTAAAATAATGAAAAATCACAGGAAATTCGAACTTGGAATTCCGTTTAGGTGGTTACTACCACACTCATCTGATACCATATCGCTATTGCGACTTTACTGATTTTGTTTTTATTTTGTTTTTCACGATTTTCTCGAAAATGGCTCCAACGGTTTTAGCTTAAACTTTGTAAACCATCTACAAACACATCGATACATATCTATCACTTTTATTTGAAACGTTTTCTCGGGAAAATTGAATTTTTCACGATTATTTCAGGCAACAATAGCATTAAGATTTGTTCTTAAGTACCACTTCAGTATAATGTATGGTTCTACTACATGAATAATATTTAATTAGAAACTTTCCTAAACTTCAAAATTTCAAGAGAATATGATAATAACCGGAAATACAGACTTTACAGTAAGGGTTTTTGAGTTGTTTTTTGTACTTTTCTTTAAAACGACTTTAACGATTTCCTTTGAATTTGGAATGCTAACTGAACAGATTAAAAAACTTTTCACTTTATTTTAATTATTTTAGATAGTTCTGCGGATTTATTATCTAGGTAGAATCCAAAGTATAGGATGTAAATACTTCAATGAAGAAGGCTGTCCAACAGTATTGAGTTGCTAATTGACACAGTGTATCGATCAATCTTCGGACATATTTTTAAACCGAGTTGATTACAGGGTAAAATATATATTAATAAAAAAGGAAATAATTTCAGGAACCTCATGGGTGACTGAAAATAGTCGGGATGTTAGAATGCCGTATATATCAGCAAAAACATAAATAAACATATAAAACATTTTCACCCGTGTAAGTATCCCAGCTATGCCCAGGAAGTCCACAATAATACCCTTCACATTCGGAAGCAAGTCATCGAGACTGATGCCAACATTACCCAAAAAAATCGGATGTCTCCCTTGGAATCACACCTCTCTAGCCAAACTACAGTCCTTGCACCCTATAGACCCTGTCTCAAAACTGGTCTCTAAATTATTCCTTGAACTGGGGAATACACATAGAATTTCCTCTTCTCATCGTGGACCTTCTCCGCTTGATTCGCACCATTACTTTCGTATCTGCTCGTTGGATCCAAAACAAAAGCCACAATGTATAGTTTTCCTGGAAGGTCACGATATCAGCATACCTGGCTGAACCGTCCGTATTGATGGCATAAACTTCCTCAAAGCTCGTAAAGCCCTTTTATAATAGATTTAGAATATAAAAGACGCCTATCTGCAAATACCTCTGCATCCAGAAAGTCAAGAGATGACAGCATTTAGTGTCCCCGGTAATGGACCCTACCATTTCACCAGGATGCCGTACGGATTAAGTAACGGTCCCGCGGTTTTCCAGAGGTTAATCGATACCATTATAGACCCAAGTATGACACCCTATTGTTCTGCATGTTTGGATGATATTTATAGCTACACCCCTCTTGTCCGTTCCCACAATTTCCCATCTGCCTAATTGCTTTCACCACTTTCCCAACGTTAGGTAAGCCTAACGTTACAAAGATTTTTCTCTCAATTGCTGTCTAAGGTTTCTGATGTTAGGAAAATCAGTGTCGGAACATATAGCTAACCTGGATGCACATATCTTCGCCTCAACCTCATAATCAAATATTTGCTGAAATTTGGCACCTCTTACTTAAAATAAACAAACAGCCATTTAAAAAAGAAAAAACAAACAAATAAACTAGGTTAGAAGAGATATAGTCCAATGAATATAACCCTTCTTGCAATTATAAACATGATACAATCTATTAATTAGTTTGATACTCAGCTTAATGAATTTTACATGTAAACAAATAAATCAGGATGTTGTCTTGTTAGTATATATAGGTTAGCCCTAATAAAATTGATAAAAAGTTTTATCTAAATATAAAGAAAACTGAAGTTTTTATTTATATATGTCTGTTCATATCGTCTATTAAATTCATTAAACATGTAAATAAATTTTTCAAACATTGAAAAGACAAACATAATTATTTTAGAATTAATATAATTTTGATTGTCTCTAACTGCTATAAGAGTTTTCACCGTAAAAATATGTTGGAGGTTTTCTGATTACAAAAAGAAAAGAAAAGATAAAGGTTGTTGTGATGGTTGGTTCCGCAGAGCTGGAAAGCATCAGAGACATTTTCCGTGGTAGCCTGCTTCATTGACCATAAAATGACGCAGGCTACCACGGAAAATGTCTCTGAAAAGATAAAGGTTTTAGCAAAAGGATGTGTAAGAGAAGGAATTAGCTCAGTGGTAGCGCATGGACAAGTAACGCGGATGTCCCTGCTTCGAATCTAGCATGCTCTCTTAGATTTTCTCTTCCTAGGATCCTCCCTGTCCGGTGATAGGCAGTGTTGTCTTTAGCTGGAGAACACTGCTCCGAGGCCGGCAGTTCAATGGAAAGGCTCCGTATGGCACAATAGATCTTTCAAAAGGCAGTGCAATATTCCCTTGAAAAAAAAATCGCATCTTTTTGTGAACAAATATCTTAAAAACGAAAAATATTCCGCTACCGCATCTAACGATGTTTTAATCTCAAAATCCAACAACCCAGTAATAAGTACGACATTAATGGGTGATTTTTTTTTTACACACACACACACACGCACACACACACACATACAAACGGATTCACTTTTATTGAAAACATTTTTTACAAAAAAAAAAAAAAAAATGGATTTTAAGGTGATTTTGAAGAATCTATAATGTTAAATTTCAATATCTTGTAATATGTACATCTTTGGAAGAATTAATAAATATAAATTTTATCAGAATATATCCTTCTTAAATATTTTATGAATGAAAAGTAGGGAATTTTCCCAATGTATATATTTGGAAAGTTGTGTTTTTTGAAGATTGAAAGGCACAAAAGAAACAGTTATTTGAGTCAAAGATACCTGGCCTACCCCTCCCTATTATTACATTTATTTAGGACAAAGGGAATTTCCCTCTTCTCACTTTCCCCGGGATGGAGGTAGAATATGAGAAGGAACCTTTTAGGGAGAGAGGAGTTCAAAATTTAAACCATAAAAAGAATGAAATCCGTAATTAGGAAAAGTCAGTA
>JAAEAF010013404.1:0-28427 GCA_011037195.1 Triatoma infestans | reverse complement strand
CATCAGAGACTTTTTCCGTGGTAGCCTGCTTCATTTTGTGGTCATCGACCGGTTTCGGGCGTTCGCCCATCTTCAGGATGCGTTTTTCAGACAGTGTGACAGCACAGACTCGCACAGAGCAAACCTTAGTTTCACACTAACTGAGACGTATTTTTAAATACTAAACTCTTAAACTAGGTAAAGGGATGTGGCCAGATGGGTGGGAAAACACGTGTTTGGGTTGTTAAAGGGCAAATTTTTTTTCTTACAGTGGACACAACACGTGGGGGTCTAATCTTTAAACTCTGTTGTTGGAGGGAGACTTACTTTACAATTAACTAACCAAAATATAAAGAATATAAGAAATACACAAAATAAATTTAAATAAAATTAAACAACGATTAAACTAACATTTAAAATTCATTCATTCGTTTAAAATTGAACGATTTTTTTTTTAAATAATTAAGTTTTTCCATTTCCAAAGAATTAAGAAATTCCTTAAATAAATTTTAAATATATATTTTTGGCTTTTAATCTCATTTGAATTGAATTAAATTTATTTTGTTGTTTGTTTTAGATAATGGAATAAGTTTGATGACTAGGTCTGCTAGGTCAGTTATTTAGAAAAGAATTCCCAATCCGCTCTTATTCGCAAATCATGGTGCTTAATCATTCTTCATTCATTATATCTTTTTGAATTACCTATTTTAAAATGAAAGCTTTCATATACTATTTTTTGTTTTTCTTACTTTATCCTTCTGTTTGAACTATTGCACACGGACCAAGTTATTTGGTAACAGATACCAGTATTATTGTTTAAATCTGGAATACTAGAAATGGAAAAGAATCTGATTAAGTTATAACTAATTACTTTTTAAAAATCGTTATCTCTTATGACCCACTGGTTGTAGGGCCGACACAATTCGTTCGCTAGTGACATACCTAGTTAATGCTCAAATAATATACATTAAAACTAAAAAAATAATGATAATAAATTACAAAATTTACATATAATAATTATTACGCGCACTTCCTGCTCACTTTGTTATAGTAATAATCAGTCAGAAGGAAAAATATACTGTTTTTTGGTAGGTTAATAATAAAAAGTTATTTGATTAGAAATATTTCTTCTCAAATTTTAAAAGCTGCACATATAATCATGTATATACCAAAATTTGCTTCAAACATACTCCAATTCGTAAAACTGCAGAGAATTTCATAATTTCACTGGAAGAGATCTTTTACTGTAAAAATACTTTAAGTCATATAATGCAGGATGTAGGATGATCTTCCTATTTTGCAGGATTATCTGAAATGTCTGCGTTTGTCCATTGAAGTGCAGTGATTTATAAAAGTGAAAAAGATGGTAGAAGGTGTGTGGTAGTTAGAGTTTTCCTCACTAAACCGAAATAGTGGCCACTTTTTAAGGATGTTCGACTATAAGTGTGGGTTCAATAATACTCTCAAGAACCGCCTGAATTAGAACATATATTTGCAACTTTCCCTCATTTAAATCCTACAAAACTGACCCAAAATTAAAAGTCTATGTCAGGCTACTTTGTAGTAATAGAACAGTTTTACTGCATTAACAGTCTCAGTTAACTATATCAAGTAACATTGTTTGCAAGGGAGGTCCTCGCAAATTCTTTGCGCGAAGGGCCCCTAAAACCGGCCCTAATTCTAACTATTCACAAGTACATACACTTACATATATACAAATGAACGTCGTATCACTTTTATTTACACAAATTCCCGAAAAAATTGATATTAGGGATTCGTGAGTAACGCTTCACTTTAAAACTACCTTCACTAGTTCTTTCTGATAGCATGTCGCATTTCATTTCTTTTTCTGAGAACCATGCAACAATGTCGCCATATTAGGTCACCATACATACATATTAGGGCCCATACATTATATCGTCATATTTGGTCCTGAAACAAATATAATTCTTACCACTTAATGAATACATAATGCCAGAGTTGACTCGTGGTACTGGTACTGACTGGTCATACATTTTCTGCTCTGTAGTTAATTTGATTTTAAAGGGGTAAATCTCAGCCTAAAAAGTGGTTTATGTCACCAGTAAAAGACAAAAAATCTTATATTTGGCGGTCTAACAAAGATTCAAGACGGAGAGGAAATTAACACTATTACCGATTTGTGTACAACGTTTTGGGTGCAGCAGATGGTTTTTATATAGATCGGGCATTTAAAATAGCATCAAAAGAAAAGGAATTTATCAAAACATCTGATGTGACTAAGGTACTAAGAAACACAAAACAACTTAAAGAACGGGAATATGGGAGAACAGAGACCTTCCATTTTCTATAAGAAATAAGAAGAAGAACCTCCTGGAAGTAAGATTCAATATAAAGAGGGTGCAAAAGGAGGCAAGAAATGGGCGACGATTACTTAGTGTATATGAACAAGAAATTTCAGTGGGATAAAGAGAAAGGGATATTTGAGGGAGAAGACGGATATGAAGTGTTGAAAAAAATAGCGAATGTAGATCTACGATATATACGAAATGAAGAGAGTATACGAAAAAGCTGTTTTTAGTCTGCCAAGCATCAGCATATGGTAATAAAAAAAGTAATGTAAGTGAAAAACAAGTAGCGACAAGTTACAAGGTGTCTGATATTATCAATAAAAAAGAGAATGTGAATTTTTTCTCTTTAAATTTTTTCATTAAAAAGTTCGATCTGTTTTTGCTTTTTGAAACTTGTTTGGAAGAAAATGATTTCAGCCATTTTTAAAAATATTTTGGGGACTATAGATTTGGCAAGATGCAAGAAGGGATTCAAAATTCGGTCATGCTAAAGTGGGTAGTCTGTACGGAATAAAATCAAATAGTTCACTCTCTTGAGTTGGTGAAATTTGTTAATTTAGATGGATTTAAGCTATTACGTGTACATTGGATGAGTTAAATCTATATATTCTCCCCTTATACTTAAACATTAAGAATTGGACTATGGATTTCGAAGATGTTACTAGTTTATTAACTAACTATTCCCATTATTTATTTTATTTATTTATTTGCTATACAGTGTTAGCCTTGAGCAAAGAGTTTGCCCAGATCAAAGAAAGAACCAATATTACATAAAAACATAGCAGTCCTAATCACAGACACAGTGATAGATACAAACAAAAATCTTTTTATTCTTCGCAGCAACTAGCCTCAATTATAAAGAAAATAAATAAAATACTTAAAAGTAAAATAAGAAAATCTCAACAATAAATAGGAAATAAAATATAAATAAAGAAAAGTGAAAGATTAGCACATCGTATAACAGAAAATTCGTTTCATATTACAATAACAAATTCGTAAATACATATTAAATATTCTGTAATATTATAATATTATTCGCCAAGTACAAAGCTTCTTATCATAAGGCTTGTTTACAATAATTATAAATGGCATTAATTTCGTGAATGGTATTAATTGAAAATAAGACTTCGTAACAATCTTTATCATGCATAGATACATTAATATTGTTAAAATGATGTTCCCTCAATGGATGTAAAACTTTTCATTCACTGAGAAAATGTAAAAAAGAATCGCCAACACCTAGTTTACAAGTTAAACACGTTTCATTTGAATCAAAATCATAAAACGAATTATTTATATACAGGCGAAATCGTGCTAACCTAAAGTCTAAGCATCACATTGCCACTGATTCCAACGCTATTCTAAATTCGCATTACAACCCTTTCTACAGAACAATAACTAACTTCAGTTTTGCCATCTATTTTTTGAACAATTTGAAAAAAGGAGACTGGTAAGCTAGCTTAGAATTGCAAGCGAAAAATATTATAGATTATATTGGAATGGTTCTTCCCATAGATTTGAGTCTGGCGAAAATTGCACCATCTGTAAAGACCTTCTTCAGGGTATTGCCGTTCCCAGCTCCTTTGTTAGATTGGAATTTGGTTTATCTCCAATTAGAGTCGCGGTATTTAAGGCGATGCTTTCTCTTTTAATTAAATTCATTCAAAAGGATGCATCACGTTTACCTAAAACTTTTTACAATATTATGTACAAGCTGAACCATGATAGTGATCAAAATAAACTATACAATTTTATTTCTTTTATTCGTAAGATGCTGGCATCTTTAGGCGAATTGCCTTATTGAAGGTTCTAAGGGTTAGAACGATCACCTTTTTTGCGAAGCATCTTCAAATCTATGAGTGACCAGGATGCAGGGACCTCTTCTTTTCCTAAAATATTATTATATAAATTTAGAATATAATGTTGCCAGGAAGCGAGCAAGTTGCAAAAAACTCGTAAGTTACCTATCTCCAACAGGAGTTTTATTTGATCTGATGTATCTCTTAGTTGGCTGATCGGCCGGGGGTATCATAAGAAAAACACTAAAAAAATTTTTTTTTTAAAGTGTTTTATATTAATGGCCCGACGTTTCGACAAACATTGTTTGTCTTCTTCGGGGCTATCTATAAAGAAAAAATATACATAAGAATCTAGCTAGCATTAACAGAACAAAAACAAAAACAAAAATGGTAATGGAAAACTAAAAACAAATTACACAGGTAAATACAGATTCTAGTATAGAAAAATTATGGAACTATTACAGACCTTGTAAATACAGAATTTGTGTGCTCTATTGATGTTCAATTATGACTGTGGTCTATGAGTGTAATACCAGTGAAAGGTTGGGAAAGGAACACCGGTGAAAGTAGAGGTGGGAGGGGTGAAGTACCGTTAGGTATTGTTGGAGTGAAAGGACTAAGAAGCAGGGCAAAAATAATGAACAAGTATATTTTTATTAAATACATATATATGTAATTTTTAATAAATAAGAATTTTAAGCTACTTGGAATATGGATCAGATTAATGGGAATAGTTTGATAAATATGAGAAAAAAAAAGGGGGATTAGCCGGGGAAAATATGTAGGGTAAAGGCGCACTATCCCCTTTGATCTCTTCATCGAAACACTAAATCACTGCTGCAAATCAGGATACTTTGCTTTCCAGAACCGCTTTTATCTTCAAAAAGATGGTTTGGCCATGGGCAATTGCCTAGCTCCTGCTCTGGCCAATATCATCATGAACGACCTTCTGGACACTGTCCTCCCTATCCTTGACACCTCAGTTTCACATATATTTAAATATGTGGACGACTTATTTCTCATCGTCAACCCCAACGACATTTCCCTAATCTTACACCATTTTAACACTTACCACAGCAGGCTCCAATTCACAATCGAAAGAGAACAAAACAACAGCCTCCTCTTCCTCGACACGATCATAATCCGGAATCCAGACAACACTTTAACTTATAACTGGTACACGAAACCGACTTACTCAGGACGACTTCTTCACTACTTATCTGACCACCCTTTCCACCAAAAAGTCAACACTGCAAAAAACTTGGTGAACCGTGCCCTTTCACTCTCCCATCCCACCTTCCACAATGAAAACATTAAAAAATCGAGAAAAATCCTGTCCGCCAATGGTTACCCTTCACACATCATAAACAATATAATCAAAAAAGCATTGACACCAACATTACACTCACCACACACGAGTAATCCCATCAACAGCACGAATGTACCTATCCACAGATCTCTTACACACATCCACTCTCTCTCCCAAAAAATAAACAAATCCCTCAAAAAGCATATCCCCAATCTCATCACAGGCTTCACTACCACTAATAAACTTTCCAAACTATATACTAAACTAAAAGGCCCTATCCCTAAACTCAACAAAACCCATACAGTATTCAACATCAAATGCACTACACCACTTTGCAATGCCACGTATGTAGGAGAGAGCTCACAATACTTGCATAAAGGACTAAAACAACACAAATATGACATCACCTCCAAAAAAATAGACAGCACAGCACTTTCCAAACATGCATTATCCCTAAATCATTCCTTTGACCTGCAAAACCCATCCATTTTAACAACTCAACCTAATCACACAAAACGCCTCCTAGCAGAATCAGTACATATCCACCTACAACCCAATCCCATAAACCACAAAAAAAAACAAAGAAGTCATCTCATCACTCTACAACAACATCCTCCACTCCATTAAGTAGACAGTTCCATCCACCCAGCCCTTAGCGCCTTCACCCTACATATTTTCCCCTGCTAATTCCCCTTTTTTCCTCCTATTTATCAAACTATTCCCATTAATCTGATCCATATTCCAAGTAGCTTAAAATTCTTATTTATTAAAAAATTTAATTAAAAATTACATATATATATTTAATAAAAATATACTTGTTCATTATTTTTGCCCTGCTTCTGAGTCCTTTCACTCCAACAATACCTAACGGTACTTCACCCCTCCCACCTCTACTTTCACCGGTGTTCCTTTCCCAACCGTTCACTGGTAGTACACTCATAGACCACAGTCATAATTGAACATGTAATAGAGCACACAAATTCTGTATTTACAAGGTCTGTAATAGTTCCATAATTTTTCTATATTTACCTGTGTAATTTGTTTTAGTTTTCCATTACCATTTTTGTTTTTGTTTGTTCTGTTAATGCTAGCTAGATTCTTATGTATATTTTTTCTTTATAGATAGCCCCTGAAGAAGACAAACAATGTTTGTCGAAACGTCGGGCCATTAATAAAAAACACTTTAAAAAAATTTTTTAGTGTTTTTCTTATGATACCCCCGGCCGATCAGCCAACTAAGAGATACATCAGATCATTTCTAACGGCCAACAACTTCTACAATTGGAGTTTTATTTGGTTTGCTTTTGCACATAACTAATTGTAATTCCGAAATATCAAAGGTTTCTAGTTCATAATTAGTACACGCAAAGTAAGATGGGTACCGCAAAACATTTATTTTTAAAGGCGGGTAAATATCATTAAAATATTGGGGCCACGTACCAGATGCTGGCCTCTTTTTTTAAATACTATAAGGAACTGCTGACCAGAACTGTTTTGAATTCTTAACGTTAAATATCTTCTCAATTTTTTGTTATTGACTTTCTTTTTTTTACTATTTATTAAATTACGATATAACTTGTGCTGATTTACATATTCCAAAAATAGATTTTGACTTTCTCCATTGACGATATATCTTATTTAATTTTCTCTTAACTAGTAAACATTCAAAATCAAACCAATCATTTTTTATTTTTTGACAAAATTAACTCTAATTTTACGAACATAAACCATATTGAGGGCATTTGCAGCTTGAAATATTGCATTATTAAGATTTTTATACAATTCTTCTGAATCACTACTATTGAAATAAATAAGTGTGGAGTCGTTCAACAATAAGTTGAAATCATTCTTAGTAAGTTATTCCATTTGTAAACCATTGTTGGGGGATTTTAAGTAAAAGATTTATCTGAATTTTGAATCGATTGATAACTAGAAATGTTTAAATTTAGAACACATGATAAATGAAAATGGACTGGAAAAATATTACTTACAAATTATGAAAATAGATTATGCTATTTATGTTACCCCAGATTAAGTCTATTACACTGGAGCTTTGAAGCGAGACAAAAGTATACTGCTCTGGAAAATCGTTTAAGCATCGTCCGTTAAAAACAAATATGCAATTTTCTTCCATGACATTAACTAAGTTTCTACCACTTCGGTTTACTAAGGAATTGCGAGAAGAAAACAAATTAGAATTTTCGAATATCTCCTTATTTAGTTGATTTAAATAACCAATACGCGAATTAAACTCGCCATCGATAATAATGGGGGAGTCATTATATTTGGTAGTTAGCTTCTCCAAAACTTCAGCCAAATTCTCACTAGTCTCCAGTAAATAAGACCCAATACCAAAGTAACGTACATGTAATCAACTTTAAAATTAAAAGAAAACTGTCTTGATATGTTATGGAAACTTTAAAGTTCTTATTTAGTAAAATAATTAAACCTCACTGGGTCGGCCTTGGGATTTTTCTTTTATCGCCTCGCATAAAAATATATTGTAATTACTTAAAAAATTTCGTATTTTTGGTCTATCAGTTACAGCCCAGCTTTTAGAGAAACAGAAACCCGCATTTTCAGCCAATTGACTCTGAAGCTCATTCATATTTTGGAATAAAAAGTTCAATTTGAATAAGTTACAAATTCAGAATGAATACATGAATTTTGAGAAGAGTTGAGGTTAACTGAGTGTTGTTTAGAAGAATTCTGAGAACAAGAAAAATAATTAATCTTCTTTTTTACCTTAAATGACACTTTTGAATTATCACTTAGAACCTGCTTCGCATTTAAATCCTTAACTGAAACTTCTTGATGTTTCTGGAATTTATCCCCCTCACTATCCGGTTTCTTGTGATGTTTTCTGAAAAAAAAAAGATTCTTTTAGGAAGAAAAAGCCCTTTTAGAGATTACAGCAGCTTTTCTTTTTCTCCCAGTTTTAGAGGAAGTAGTTCTCACTGAACTGTCAGTATCACAATCTTCATCAACTGACAAATCAGGCACATCAACGATTTGAGTAATTGTAGCTCTAGATGAGATCGAATTATTGTAGACTGATCTTTAACTGTTATTCTCATTACATATTATTCCCATTATAAAATAATGTTAATTGGCGATTGTAACGCAAGAATAGGTGATTGTCAACCATTCCTGCGGAAGCGGTTACATCTGAATTTAAATATACTCTTAATAGAAAATCTAAAGACTCAATTAAAAATTTCAGAGGAGATAAATTTTTAGGGCTGTGCGACAATATCTTGGTGGTTTTAAATGGCAGGTCAGAGGGGGAATTTACATTCATTGGCGGACCAGGTTGTTCTGTGAATGATTTTTGTTGTGTTCCCTCCGATCTTTTAATTGTGTTAGTAATTTCAAAGTTTTAAATGAAACTTATTCTGATCATACGTATGCAATTTAAAATTTGTTATTAATTTATGTATTAAAGAAAATAAAGATTGTTTACTTCATCTTATTCCTAAGTTGATGTGGACTAAAATTGTTTAGAAATATTTCAAAAAGAAACTAGAAAAATTAGTTGAAAATAGGCCTATCCCCTCAGAACCACAAGAAAGAGTAAACTATTTTATGAATACTATAAGAGATGCCGCAAATTTGGGTAAAAGAGATATAAATAAAAACTTAGGGCCACGCTCAAAGCAGAAATGGTTTGATAATTAATGTAGAACTTATAGAACACGATCGTAAGCGTTTTTGTATTTATTTAGAAAAACGCAAGCTTTATGGGTTAAGGATCAGTACATAAAAAGCGTAACTGAGTATAAACAGTTCTGTAAAAATGAGAAAAAAGAATTTTATACTGATATGTTGGATGGGTTTTAGAATGTTAAAGACAGCCAGGATTTCTGGTACGCCTTAAGAGTATCAAGAAAACGTAATTTTCTATTGGGCTCAGGAATTGAAGGTGATGAATGGGTTAGCCACTTTAGAAAATTACTTAATCCCGAACTTTGTATGCTCCTCTCTACGTAGAAATTATGGACAGGCCCTTCGAACTTCATGAATTAGAATTTGTTATAAGTCCAAAAATGGAAAAGCACCGGGTTTTAAGGAGTACCTTATGCATTTTATAAAAACAGCAGCATGAATTTTAAAGAGGCGCTTTTGGATTTTTATAACTATATTTTTTCTAATGCAAAATCACCTCCCACTTTCTCTAAATCTATTATTTATCCAAGAAAGGTTATATTAATTTGTGTAGTAATTATAGATGAATTTCTTTTTTAGACTGTATATCTAAACTGTTTACCGGACTACTGTTGAAAAGATTGGAACATTGGGCAGAAGAATATTGTGTTTTAAAAGAATTTCAGGCGAGGCTCAGGAAAGGCTACTCCACGCTAGACAATATATTGTCTTCTGAGTATAATTAAAATTACAACCTCAGTAAAGAAAAAGAAGGTGTACACCTTCTTTGTTGACTTTCGATCCTGCTTATGACGCCCCTGATCGACAAGCGTTATTCTATAAGCTGCATTCTCTTGGTGTGTCTAATAAATTTATGTCTGTTTTGCAAGAATTATACTCGAACACCGAGTCATCAGTTTGGACCAATAGTGGGTTAACAAAAGGTTTAGAAACTAAAATGGGTTTTAAACAAGGTTGCTTGCTTTTCCCCCTTTTATTCTCTTTATTCCTGAATGATCTGCAAGATTGCGTTGGAAGTGGTTTATGCGTGGGAGAAGTAAACTGCAGGTGCCTCTGTACGCTCATGACATTGTTATAATAGCTAATAAGTGACCCACATACAGTTGTGATCAACCATCTCTCTAAATATTGTAAGGCATGGAATAAGTCTGTTAACTTGGAGAAAGCCAAAATATTGGTTTTTAGAAGGAGAAAGAAATTAGCCAAATGTGAAACATGGAAAACTGATAGAGAAAAAATCGAAATCGTTAATCACTATAAATAGTTGTTGTGGTGGTTGGTTCCGCAGAGATGGAAAGCATGAGAGACATTTTCCGTGGTAGCCTGCTTCATTTTGTGGTCATCGACCAGTTTTGGGCGTTCGCCTATCTTCAGGATGCGTTTTTCAGACAGTGTGACAACACAGACTTGCATAGAGCAAAGTTGTAACACACTGTGTAAACTGTGTTTGAGTGTGTAAACTAACTTTGCTCTGTACAAGACTGTGTTGTCACACTGTCTGAAAAACGCATCCTAAGATGGGCGAACGCCCGAAACCGGTCGATGACCACAAAATGAAGTAGGCTACCACGGAAAATGTCTCTGATCACTATAAATATTCAGGTATTGGCCTAACTCCACAGTTATATTTTAAAAAGCATTTCTAAAGTCGCAGTCTCAACGACGTGTAGGAACATAATTAGAAAAAAAGAAATTCCTCTATATGTCAAATTCCATATATTAACTCGGTTATGAGAGCGGTAATTGGTTAAGCGGGGCAGGTCTGGGGATTTCAGTGTTGCGACTCGGCGGAAAGGTTTATACGTTTTTCCTTAAAAAGCTGTTTTGGCTCCCTAACAACACACCTAATTACTTCCTATATTTAGGGACCAATAGCGAATCATTATATCCTTTTATGTTTCAACTGCATTATAGCTATGTTCAGAGGGTGTTATTAATGGCGCGTTCTTGTCTCCCTAATATTTTTGCGCGTGAGATAATAAAAAGAAAACTGTTCTAATATCGGGAGTATTGTGATCTGTGTAGTATAACTTACCAGAAACTAACTGCAATTATAGATCGGAAAACAATGTTAGGCTATCCAATGAAATATTAATGAGTAAAATAAAATTAGAATTTAGAAATAATTTATTGGATAATCTTAGTAATGGTAAATTTCATTATATGTATAATAAATTGGAACTGAGTTTGGGTGAGAGATATATTAATGATAAAAAATGATGTTCATTTCATCCGGATTATAATGAAATTGAGAGGTCAGCTCCTTGGTCTGATTTTTGATGTTTCAAGGGTGGAGAGTGGACACTGATGTTCGCTGTGTAATCTGGGAGCTAGGGAGGATGTTGCACACTTCGTTGGGATTTGTCCTATCTTGGGGGTGTTTTGGGTCAGGTGGTTTGGGAAAAAAGTACTACAGGAAAGCGAGATGAAAAATACCTGAATGTGCAAGATTGGTATAAGCATATATTAATAAACACTTGATGCCAGATTCTTGAACACCATATTTTGTTTTTATTCTTTTAAACCCAGATAAAACAGGAAAAAGGAAATCAAGATTTAATATTTTTCAATTTTTTTTTTCTTCAACACTGAATACATCTTTATTTATACATTATATATGTTATATAAAAATGTCTTATTCTAAATAGGTACCAAAATGGAGTTTCTCAATTTACTATTTTTGCTCCCTAAAAAGACCTAATGTTAACTATTATAAACACTCTTTTTTCTTTTTATTTTACTACAGACATATTAACATTTGACACTGTTAATAGAATTTTATGGTAAATGTCCGATTATATCCTAGGAAACTATTTAATAATAACAAATTCATTTTCTCTTTGCGCTTCACAACACATGTCGCAAGTCTAAAAAAGGAACACTTATCCTGAAAAAATGTTGTGATTTGTATAAAATGCGTTTATTCCCGTCCAAATTTATAGTAATAATAGGTATATTTATGTACCTCACCTAATCCGCGGAAGACGACCTTCCCACAACTTACAATGATAGGAAAGTGATTGTTAACCGTTATTTTTGAAGTGTTTGATATGAATGTTGGGAGAAAAATATAAGGAACAAAAATTAAATTAGAAACGTTTAAATAGCGTAGAGAATTGTAAACAAAGCTTAAAAAAAGGAAAGCAATGAACCTGTTCTCCAAACTTAATATTAAAGAAACGTAAACTCATCTGAGAATGTTGCATAGTAGTATTGATAATAATAGTTCACTTAACGGATTATTATACTTTTAGTTATCTTTCAGTACGGATGTTCTATCAAGCAAGTTCCCTCTTTGCACTATGTGTCACATTACAGGCTCAAACTCTGCAATTCTTTGTGCGGATGTCTGTTCTGTCATGTTAGGAGTAATTTCAATAGTTCATTGAATTAAGAGAATTCTAAATTTAGAAAAAGTGTAGAGTACGAGAAACATAATGTAATTTTTATCATAAGTGTGTAAAGAAAGAAAAAAGTGGCACAATAAAAAAAAAAAACATGCAAAAAGGAAACAGATATTTTATCCCCTCGCCAATTTTTTTTACATCATCAGGTAATAAAATGGTAAGTGAAATCCCAAATCATCCATATTTTTCCTGTTAAAAACTAACAATACGGCGGTTAGTAAGCAATACAACCAGAAATAAATAAAAGAAAACACTTCTATTATAATACCATTTTCGGAACTTTTCGCCAAAATTGTTGCTTTTAAATGAACATTAGTATCATTTCTATTCAATATCTATTCAATTTTTAATATGGCAGAAGACGATTAATGTTGAAGATAAAGTTAAGGATGCCGGCAGTTAATAGTCCCTCCATCAACAATTTTTGGCGAAGAAAACCTCTATTTCTTAGGCGACTCACATAGTAGAAGAAGCAAGATTTCTATCTTCATGTTTTAATTCTCCATCCAGGGCGAGGCCTCTCTTATCCTTATTATCTAGCAATGGGGGTCCGACGGAAATCACCTAGGAAAGGGTGAATCCAGGACCAACTGGGCATCCTACCCTGTATTACCCAGTTTTATCCATGATCTCTTAATAACAATTAACGTATTTACAATAATACCATGAAAGCATAACTATAACTCTGTTAATACAGAAAGAATATTTGTTTTCTAATGTGAAGCATTATCATTTCAATTTGTAAGATACTCAAAGGAGGTTCCGGAAAAAAGTCACTGACTTTTATCCCGGGTTAACATTTTAAATAAACAAATAAAACAATTATTTCTATTGAAAATATATTACCTTCTCTACTTACAGTTAAAAATAGTATTGCGCTGGGGCCAAATTTTCGAAATAGAGTTTGCTCCGGAAATTTGAGGCTCCCTGAGTCCAAAAATGTGGTTTCTAGAAAATGGTCTGTGTGTGGGTGTATGTGTCTGTTTGCATGAGAAACGAAGTATGTTCACGCAAAGTATGTGTCTTCAATCTTGTGGAAGTAGTACAACTGTAATCACATTCACTACAGTTATATGGTTTGTCGCCTGAATGTATACACATGTGTTCTCTTAGTCTTGTGGAATTAGTACAACTGTAATCACATTCACTACACTTATATGGTTTGTCGCCTGTATGTTTACGCATATGTAGTTTCAATCTTGTGGAATGAGAACAACTATAATCACATTCACTACAGTTATATGGTTTGTCGCCTGAATGTGTTCGCATGTGTACTCCGAGTCCTGAGGAAGTAGTACAACTGTAATCACATTCACTACACTTATATGGTTTGTCGCCAGTATGTTGAAGCATGTGTTGCTTTACACTTGCAGAAGTAGTACAACTGTAATCACATTCACTACACTTATATGGTTTCTCGCCCGTATGTTTACGCATATGTATCTTCAATCTTGTGGAAGTAGCACAACTGTAATCACATCCAGTACATCTATATGGTTTGTAGCCTGTATGTTTACGCATGTGCTCCCTCAGTCTTGTGGAATTAGTACAGCTGTAATCACATTCACTACACTTAATTGGTTTCTCGCCCGTATGTTTACGCATATGAACCTTCAATACTGAGGAAGTAGTACAACTGTAATCACATTCGCTACACTTAAATGGTTTGTCGCCTGTATGTTTACGCATGTGTAGCTTTACACTTGTGGAATTAGTACAACTGTAATCACATACACTACACTTATATGGTTTCTCGCCCGTATGTGTACGCATATGTACCTTCAACATTGAGGAAGAAGTACAACGGTAATCACATCCGCTACATGCATATGGTTTGTAGCCTGAATGTGTTCGCTTGTGTTCCCTCAGTCTTGTGGAATTAGTACAGCTGTAATCACATTCACTACATTTAATTGGTTTTTCTCCCGTATGTTTACGCATATGTACCTTCAATCTTGCGGGAGCAGTACAAGTGTAATCACATTCACTACACTTATATGGTTTGTCGCCTGTATGTGTTAGCATATGTACTTTCAAATTTGAGGAATGAGTACAACTGTAATCACATTCAGTACACTTATATGGTTTGTAGTCTAAATGTGTTAGTATATGTAATTTCAATCTTGAGGAACTAGTACAACTATAACCACATTCATTACAGATATATGGCTTCTCGCCCGTATGTTTACGAATATGTAACTTGAAAGCCCGTAATAGGATACAACTGTAATCACATTCACTGCACTTATATGGTTTGTCGCCTGAATGTGTTAGCATATGTACTTTCAAATTTGAGGAATGATTACAACTGAAATCGCATTCACTACACTTATATGGTTTCTCGCCCGTATGTATACGCATATGTATCTTAAATCTTGCGGAATTAGCACAACTATAATCACATCCACCACATTTATATAGCTTCAGGCCAGTATGTTTACGAATGTGTAATTTCAATGACCCTGATGTCGCACATCTGTAATCACATTCATTACACTTATACTTCTTATCAGTTTGGTATGTACACTTATGTACTTCCAATAACTCCGAAGTCGTAAAATTGCAGTCGCAAGTATTGCAATTATATTGCACCTCTTCAATAGAAGTTGCCGCGGGTGTTACCAATTCTTCTTCCTCCAGGGCACTGACATATTCTTCCTTAATCATTTCACTTCTTTTTACTTCCATATCTTGATAATAGAATTTTTCATTTTCTGCTGGGGTGTGAAAATCTGGAAAATAAAGTTCAACATCAGTGAGCATTTTTTTTCGTGATAAAGGAGAAACGAAATTGAAAATAAATTTAATAATCTTTAGTCTGGCATGTGTTTATCATTCCTCCATTTTTGTAGAATCGTAATTATAAGGCTTTAAATATATCAGTATTAAATTTTGTGCCCATTCAAGATGTATAATGTGCTAATAGTGGTATGTGTTTTTAGACTGTTATTCAATTATTATATGCCTAAACAGCACCCTTGGATTCCAACAGCCGCTGCTAAACCCCTCAATTTATTTAACTTAACACACAAATTGGGATATATATATCATTAGTTAATTATCTATATTAGTTAGAAAAATATTGCACCGTATACAAAAACGAAATTAGTATCGCTTTTATTACATGAAGTTGGAAGAATTTCTAAATTTCCAAATCTTTAGTAAAAAAATCAGAGCATAAAAATATTTAACTTGTCTTCCATCTACCTGGCATATTTTGTACTCAAATATACCTCCAGAAAATTGTACCAAACTGTGAGGTGTACGTTCAAACGAATGAACCCCAAAAAATTGCCTGGATGACACCCTGCTAGAAAGTGTGGGGCGATGGATTGTGTTCAGTCTTAAAGGATTAAAGAATAATTTGTTAAATATTCACACGACTTTAGTACAATACTATCTGAAGGTGATAGTAATATGTGGCAATGCCCATTAGTAATGTATATAACGGTAGCTGAAATTCTATCTGAACTCACACAAAAAATCGGTTCTCTAGAAGAATGAAAAAATAAAAGAAACGATTTTATTTTATACACATTCAATAGTAAACATTCCACTTTCAAAGAAAACTGATGAATCCCATTTTGACACTTCCATAAGACGCAGAAACGTATTCTGTAGAGTGGCAATTTCTGACCGAACAATTATATTCAAGCCTGGAGTTCTAGCAATGATCAAATGACTTTGATATACATGGTAAAACCTTGTTTCTTATTTTATATTGTTGTGAATTCTCAGAGTTATTTACGTAGATGTAATTTAGTTAATCAATTCTCTAAAACTGCCTTTATATCTGTAGGCCATTTGCATATTATTACCCTATCTGAAACCAAGATATTTTCATTGCTAGACTCGGTCTTCACAACCACATCATTTACCGCTGGGTTGGTTCACCTGTTGATAGCTCTCGTGGAGATGGAGAGTTAAGTGTAAAAATAATAATAATCAAAATTGCAACTCTTGCTGAGTGCCGAGAAAAACGGTATTTGCTTACTATTTGCATTTCTTTTATTGTTTTGATAAAATAATAATCTAAATGTCTGAGGGTATAAAATAAATTTTATCAAAACGCCGAATCCAAGCAAGATATGAAAAATGACATTATACGATTAGAATCGTCTCTAAGTAATCTTGGTTGTCAAAAGCAGAATTTACTAAGAAAATACAAAATTTGGAAGAGAAGCAAATTAGTGCTAATGATACTTCAAAGAATTTGTAAGAGTTATTTATGGTGCCGGTATAGTGTGCGCTCTACCAATCCTGTTGATATCTACTGTATAAAACATGTGCTCTACTCTAGAATAACCTTACTGGAATAAGGTATTCAGTAATCTTTTCCTCGGGAGATAAAAAAAGTACCACCCGTTGATAAAAAAAATAAACCCTTAGCCAGTCAAACTCGAAAATAAGTGGATCACTGTTCTATTTCGCGCGCTTACCAGCATTAGGGGATGTAAAGTTCAATCGTGATAGTAAATGTTTTGAAAATAATAGTTTTAATTTTAATTTTCGTCGATAGTGCCAGAATCAGAATTATGACGGTAGGGCGCACACTATACCAGAATCATGAGGTAGAGCGCACACTATAACAGCATCATATTTTCTTCCTAAGAAGGTCTAATAAAACCTTATGCACTGCAGAGGCGCGACAAGTATCTTGGAGAAGTTCTCTGGTCGGAATTTAGCTAGCAAGTGAAGAAATTTTATAAAGGGATAGATGATAAAAAAGGTGTAGGAAGTAAGAAGGGACATAACCGCGCGACATATAAGACTCCGACGATCCCACCACCAAAAGAGAAAGTGTGGGAAACTGCGGGGAAGCGTGAGAACCAGGCTAGCGATGAAATGAAAAAACGATAATAATTTAGGATTTGCAAAGTATTTAAAATACAATACAGAGTTATAAAAATAGAAATATAAAGAAAAAAGCAGAATGAAATCTTAATCCTCAAAGTTGCCGCGACCGAAGGTCAAATACTAATAGTTATCTCAGTTTAGAATATGCAATATTTTCACTTGTTAAATCTAGGTTCTTTGTTATTAAAGAACTGTCCCATGTCTGTTTTGATACTTTGCTAATATGTTTTGATTCATCGTTCCATAATAACTCTTACAACTGGGTTTCCCAGCTTAAAATCGGAATTGATAGCTATTTGCCACCTTCACTTTTTTAACTATGGATCCGCTGAAAATTAAGAGGCCATTTTCTAGCATAGTTGATTGTTTTAAGAATAAATTTTTGGGTGAGGACACTGCTTGGGTGGTAAGAGTCCAAATATAATACAATATATATAGAAATCTGAGTACGTTTGGTTGTGATAAATATTACTTGGATTCAAAATACAATATATTTAAGACTAAAATTATTATCCAATTACGGCTTGCAAATTTAAATAAAGCCAATATTTACATTAAAAACGGTAAATATACATTTGGTTCTTTGTACATTTTATTTGTACTTGGTGTAAACTATTTAAGCCCGAAACGCTTTTTCATTTTATGTTTGAATGCCCATCACTACCGCAATTAGAAATCATCTAGATGAAAACTTAAAACCATATTAGTCCTGTCATACTGATGCATTCAAAAATACATCCTTTAAATAGAGTCCTTTGCTCAGGCAATTTGATATATAACTATTTCTGTGGAACTACTTCTCTCAGAAGTTTCTTACTGAATGAGTAATCTTCTTCTGTCAGTATAAAAATGTTAGCAGATTTCCAGTCACAATTATTTTTGTATCTTATTTTATGTTAATATATTAATTTACATTTCTTAGTAATATTTTTATTCCAACATCTTAATTGTGACTTGCACTTTTCACTCTATAATTTCTGCCTTATTTAGAAAGTAACTATTATTATTTTACTGATTATCTTTATTAATTTTTGTCTATTTATATTTAATTGTCTATTATTTAATGTCTAGTTATATTTAATTGACTAAATTAATTTGCTTTGTTAAGTATTACTGGTAAAAATAGAAACTGGCCCTGAATAAATATACTTTACTTCTTCATAATCATATGATGTATTTATTTTTTATTCTAATTGATTACACTAGTTATTTAAAAAATTTATAGTCTTCAGAGAATCATCCAGAATAGATTATTACTAATTTAAAAAAAAGTTTTAATTTTGTGGTGTCGCTTGTTATGAGTTGTAGTACTTAAAAGCAATGTATTTCATTTTATTTACACAAAAATAAGTATGTTATTTTATTTTAAGCCTAACTCTTGTTATGAGTTGTATTACTTATAAAAACAATAACAATTTTGTATTTGTATACAAGCTTTATTTTTAAAGGTATGGTTACTCTATGAATTTTGCAAAAATAATTTCTGTTTTTTGTAAGCAGGTTTCATCTGTTCAAATTAACCCTAACAACATTTATGCTTTTTCTATAGATAATAGATTACCATCTAAACCCCTTTCAGCTACTTTTTTACGCTATGAGGATAAATTATGGATCCTAAATGCCACACTTAAATTAAGAAAGTCTGGTTTTGTTGTTCATTAGGATTTTCCACAAAATATGTGAAAAAGAAGAATGAAACTGCTTTTACTTCGTAGGTGGATCAAACGCATAAATGGTAGTCTTCGAGTTTCCCTCTATGCTGACACTGTAAGAGTACAAAATCATAACTTTTCCTGGAGCCTGTAAAGAGGCAGATGGTAATGGAACTAGAAAATTTAAATATTCTCTTCAGATAGATATGGCTAGTTTTGCAAATGCTTTTTCATTAATTCTCTTCCATAAGATTATTTCGGAAGTCACCAGAGATACATAGAAGTTCCCAACACTCCTCAAGCTGTTCAACTCCCATCATCCAAAAGTTACATGCAAAATTTAATATTATCGGAGATTTTAATGGAAGATTAAGCGCTTCTCAGACTCTCCCGGATGATCTCTTTGTGGATATCATCCTTAGTGCACTTTAGCGAGGAATTCTAAAGACAAAGTCACAAGTAAAAACGGCCTAAGGATTCTTGAGTTATGCGATAATTATGATCTTATTGTTTTGAATGGTCGACTTGCTCCTGATATACGTAGAAGATGGATTTAATTTTATGAGAAGATGGGATGTGTAAATGACCTATATGACTGTAACCCTCTTGATTAATCTCACAGGTTATTAATTATAAGAGAAATAGAATTTCATGTTTTGCCGAAATCGTTCTCCGATCACTTCTCCATTCTTGTCAACATTTCTGCAAACTCTATTTCTACCGAAACTGTTGCTGTTCTTCCTTTATTATCCCAGTTAATTTGGCGTATCGATAAACATTTTTAAAAAGAAGTTAGATCAATTAATGAAATCTTTTTCTACATCCTTATTAGATCCACAGGCGTATCTACATTCTCTGGTTAATGCAATTAAATCATCTTCTCCAACTTCCAATGTCTCTTCTTCTTTTAGTTTAAGTTTCATATGTAAAAACTCCTGGTTTAACACTAAATTTCTCCGGGCATCATTCTTTCCTCTTAACTTGTTTCGTAGAACGGATTCCGAGATGGTAAAATTCTCATATATTGAATCAATTAAAAAATATAAATCCCTCTGTTCGTAAGAAAAAAAAAGAATTTTTTGGAAACTGCTAAGCAATTTGAAGTCACTAAAGATTCCAAAGAATTTTAGGGCTTGGTAAATCATTATAACAGAAAGAACTTTATATGTGGCAATCCATCTTGACTATATCTCTATTTAATTATGTTAATTATGCACGACTCGCCTAGCAGTATCGTTATCAACATGTACATATTTCAATTTCTAATTTTCTTATATTTACTTATTTTATCTATTTATTTTTCTACTTTTTTGCTTTTTGTTTTCGTTATTATATTGTCCTAAAAGCACTGTAATTGATCACAAATTAATGTGCGGCAGACGGACAACTTTTCCATGCTTTATATACTTGTTTTTTTTTCTTTCTTTTGTAGATGAGACAAATTGTATCGTTCTTTTTCTAAACAAATAAAGTAAATCTTATTATTATTATTTTAAACAAGTTATTATTCATAGTTATTGTACATAATTTTTTACATACATATATCATTATACATATGTAGTTTTTATTGTATTCCATGTAACAATTCCCTTTAATTTATGTATTTATTACTACATTTTACTTATAACTCTTAATATCATTTAATGTTATTTACATGTAATAGGCAATTTCTTATATGTATGAATAAATAAATGGATAAATACAAAAATAAATTACGGAAATGGGTTGTTGGAGTGTATCACACAGACTGTTTATTATACTTTTCCTGTCTTTATGAATGGATGGATTTGTTCATTCCATCCTCATTCAAAGTGAGCACTAAGTTTATTAGTGTTCGAAATGTTAACACTTTGAAACGAATTTCTAAATAATGTCAGTCCTTAGGTGAAAATATATATATGTTTACTGAATATGTAGATGGATCTGCAATGCTATATAAAATACCAGATGTATGTGTTTATGCAATTCTAAAGAAATTATAGATGATTACCTGTCGGTAGGGGCGAACCGTCGGTACCTTCTTCAATTTTAATGGACATTTTCCTTCAATTAGTCCAAAAATTTCAACAACTGGAACAAATTGCTAGTCCACACTTCACAGCAAGTAACTCTGAGCCAAGAATTTGTACAAAATGGTAGATCACATTTTTTTACCTAAAGCAATGAAAAACGAAAATTTAATAAATCTGTACATCCTACCTTAAATGAGAAACCATATTTGCACTTTACAACAGTATCCAAACGTTTTTGCCGCATTATATGCCGATTAAGAGTTAACCATGGAAGTAGTGAGTACCTGCATAGGATTGGTGTGGACAATTCCCCAATATATACATTATGCAGTGAAAACGAAAGTCTAGAGCATATAATTATAACATGCTCCAAATATAACTAAAATAAAAAGAAGTTTTATTTACAAACATTACAGACCCCTTTGTCGCTAAAACACTTCTTGCGTAAGCCAATTTAGAAGTGTAAAGTGAAATGGTTGAAAACATTAACATTAAAATTAAAGTTCAGTTCGTGAAATATACCTCAGGAAAATATCATGAAATTTAGTTAGGGTGCGAGGAATAGCGAGTACTCCACCTCTCAGGGTACACGTGAATATGAATGATGGTTTAGTAGTTATAGTGTGGATGGAAAAATAGTTTTGCAGGTATTTATTAACGAGAATGGGAAAGGTGGGTTAGAATGATGATGATATCTAAAGTGAACGAGATATGTAAATAGGTAACGAATAGTAAATCCCCCTAAGTTAAGGTTTAAGGGGGATGGAGGAATATCGAGAACTAATGGCATATATTTACGACGTTTACTTAGATAAATTTGGTAATTGATTATATATGATGTGTGAATACAATTTTAATTTTAGATCAATCCGAATACGTAATATATTTTGGAAAGAATTAATATACTGCATGACTGTAGCTGAAATTGTTAAAGCCAAAAAAAAAGCTTAAGCAACTGTTATTAATGTATGTCTTACCACAAAATAAAAAAAAATGTATGGCTAATTAAATTGTAGTCAACAGAAAAAGTATAAGAAGCCTAGGAAGGCCAGTCTTGTCGAAAACCGAAGTGATTCAGAAAATAAATAATTTGCAGCCCGAAATCATAATACAAATCAACAGAAGTTGATCAGCAACTCCGCCGTCAAATGACGGCATGAGTAACATATGAAATTTCCATATTTTGTTTATTTTATTCTTAAAATAAAAAAAAGATGTGGCAAGGAAAGTAGAAAGGGGCAATTTCATACCATTTCACTTCCTTATCAGAATTAGCATTTCAATTTTAGTTCGTAATGGTTCTTTTGGTAGAGGAAATTAAAATGAAAACTGCAAGTTTCATTACTAGTTCCTAAGAGAGGCTGCTTTTCTCTGATGTACGTTACACTGTTATGTATACTTAAAGTGTATTAATTTTATTCCTTTAATTTACTAAAATAACTTCACACACAGTAAACTATCTATTACAGGACTGTATGGTGGACACTGACCTACTGTTTACACATCTCTCCCAGCTGACTCCCTCGATAAGTATCACAATATCGAAGTTTACTGTTTCGATTAATTACACATCGATATTTCTGTTCTATACTGTATGTTTTTTCTTTTACTTTTTTTTTTTCAATTATTTCCCTTTTTCAAGCTTTCTTGACAATTAAACACACTACTTACTTGTTTTTCATTTATTTCCCTGAGTGTCAGGTACATGAATACACCTATTATATATTTTTTTTTTTTTTAGGGGGGGACAACGCACTGCGACCTTGATCAGGTCTATTGTGCTAATTATTATGATATAGTTATATATTATTTCGACAGAATTAACTTGACCAACAAATTTTATAGTACAAAACTGTTTCAGGTATATTTCAATGAACACAGATATTGACCGGCCTTAAATTAAAAAAAAAAAAAACTACCTACATTGCACATACCTAGAAACCACTAATGCTGTACAAAAAAAACTCCAAATTTAATGAAATTGACAGGTTTAAATGGGTTAAATCACAAAAACTGTTCAATAAAAACCCACTTCTGGTTTACTAATTTTCTTGAAAATAGCAATTTTGGCAATCTGTTTATTTGTAATTAATTTTGTTCAGATGGTAGAATTATATAATCAACTAAGATAGCACTTTAGAGGAAAACATAACCCTCTCCTGCTGAAAAGGCTTTACCGGTTGCAACATCATGAAGAAAAATCTTTGAAGCCGCTTAGAGAAAATAACAAAAAAATGAATACTTTACAGCAAAAACGTTTGATTTTTTCGAATTCAGAATGTCTACACATATTTATTTCTAAATAATATTATTTATATGATAGAAGTGTGTAATTAACTGAAATAGCACTTCATAGAAATCCTAATCTCTCTCCTCGCCCAAAAATGACCTCAAATAAATTTCCCGGAGAAATGTTCAAATAAAAGTTGTAGACCATAGTATGTGTAGTTAATATACCAAGTTTAAAGGAAATCGTTGGAGCCATTTTTCGAGAAAATCCCAAACAAGTGAAAAAAAAAATCATTAAAAAGGTACTTTCCGTTGAGGAATTTTGACACATAACATTGTCAGATCCCATGTATTACCTAATCGAAGTATTCAAATTCAAACTTTCTGCGATTTTTCATTTTTGAGCTGTGGTGTTTACACTCAAATGAAAACAAAATCTACTTTTTTGTATTCAAGAGACCTTAGAACGTGTAGTTCTGGTGAAAACTCCACAAATTAAACCTCTGAAATTTTGTGTTAATCTGCTATTGCAGTTTTTACTTTTATGGTTAATCGAAAATGAATTTTTAAATATATCTTTGTGGCTTATAATTTCATTTGAAAAAAAAAAAAAAATTCAATTTTTCAATTAGAATTAACAAATAAATATAACCTACTATCTAAGAATGAAATGAAATTTGTTTTTAAAGATGAAGCTGGCCTGATTTTGAAAAGTATTCCATTTTTTGTTTGGTCGTATCAGTTGGGGGGCTGCGGGGAGGGCGGTACAAGTAAACGCCCCCTCGTCTCGTTGCGGACTCCCAAGCGGGCACGGTCAGAGGTGAGTACCCGAGCACCGATCCGGACAAGGCTGAAAGGGTGAGTAAAATGGCAAAAGGTCCTGACGAGGCACCATTGTGCTCCTCAGGGATGCCTTAGTTCTCACCGCATGGCGATTGCTCTCGAGGCGTATCCAAGCGACCGGCTGACGGAAAGTCAGGCGGAGCGGATACGACCGAGATCATCGCCAGCATTGTTGGCGAGAGCAGGCCATAGTTTAAGGGGTGTTAACTGTCCAGGGGCGTTCTCGTTATTGTTTGCAACAATGAGGCTACCGTCTCGGGCTGGAGCAGATGGTCCCCTCTCTCCAGGTGTGAGGGGGAGTTAGACTAGGGTTGGGCTCGCCAGAGATGTACTTAAGCAGGCCAAGATATCCGTGTAGGTATCTTGCTCCTTAAGGGAGGCACCTCCAGCGATCGTCTTGAACAGGACAAACTCCGCATCCAGAATGAGGGCTTGGAGACGGCGGATCGGAAGTTGATCAGAAGAGTGGAGACCCAAGGGCAAACCCTGGTCTTCGATGTGGCTGACCAGACCCTAGAAAGACTGAGATCTGGGCTCGAGGCTTTCCTCGGGATGGATCTCGTCAGGTTCGGGTAGTATCTGAGCCCAGGGAAGATGGACAGGAAGGCGAAGGACCCCACGTACCTATGTTTAGTACAAGTAAACCTCCATTATTGTAGGGGGCAGTGTCGGCCCTCTCCAGATATCTCATTAGGGAAAACATCTCCGTCGTCCTTATACAGGAGCCCTGGCTGGTTCGGGAGAGAGTTGCGGGGCTAGCAGAAGCAGTAGCTAAGATAATTTATGATCATTGTCTGGAAAATACCAGGAGCTGTATTTATTACAGCGGAGAAATTATCTCGTTGCCACTGATGGACTTTTGCTCAGGATCTACATATTATCCGTAGAGAGGTAAATCTGACCTTAAGGACTAACTTTATTTCGACCCTGGTGAGAGCTGGCATGTGTCTCAAGAACCCCCACTGCCGGATCACATGTACATTAGGTTTGATATCCTCGCTAACTGCAGGCAAACACTGACCTTCAGGAATCCTAGGCGAACGGTCTGGAATTCATATAGGCCGTTCTCAGCCAGAACATTATTACGGTCAAACGCTCTTTCAAGGCCCAGAATGACATCGAATACGCTGCGGATCAACTGCAGCGGGTTATCTTGGATGGTTTCAGGGACGACTGCGCGGAAATGGTGCGAACATCCACCAGAGGCGTCAGCTGGTGGAATGAACAGCTGGCGGGCATCCGCGCGAGGGTGAGAAGGCTGTTTAATGCAAAGAAGAAGGTAACAGGGAGGAGTACCATGAGGCCCTAACCTCTTACAATTTAGCGATTATGAAAGCTAAAAGGAACTCGAGGAGAAGGTAGAAACGACCTACGAAGGAGCCAGATTCTATAGAATACTGTCAAGGGTACCGGCAAATCTGCTGAGAACAATCAGGAAACCTGATGGTCACTTTACAGAGGCAGGATAGGATTCCTTGGAGCACATGGTTCATGTACACTTTGCTGGTTCGAGGACGATGACGGTGGTCCCGCAGGACGAATCACTAATGGGTCCAGGGGGTCAGCGTGGATCCAGAGAAGATTGGACCGCGGCCAAAGAATGGGTCACACATAATAAAATCAAGTGGGCTATAAATCACTTTAAGGCCTTTAAGTCGCCGAGTCCTATGGTATCCTTCCTACTTATTACAGCAGAGAAGTGAAATTTTTACTCCTATCCTTTGCCGGGTAATGAGGGCAAGTTTGGCCCTCAACATATCCCGTTGTCATGGAGGCCTGTGAGAGTTGTCTTTTTTCCGACCCTGGCCAAATTTAGACCAATCAACCTTGATAATGATAACAAAATTAGTTATTCTGAGGGTAATATTAAATGCAAACGCTATATTCTGTTTACAGTAATTAACACTTTTACTTGAAATATTCTCGGAAAAATGGATTTTTGGGCTCCATTAACAACAATTCAGTAAAATATAAGGTTCAATCATTTATAGAATTTTAGTAGTTTTTTTGTAACACGTTCATAACTCTGATTTTCCCAAACGTCATCAGTTCCGAAATTTAAAATATCATTTTAGATAAACAAATAAAACAATTATTTCTCTAATAGAGTTAGAAGAAGTATTGCGCTAAGCCCAAATTTTCGAAACAGAGTTTTCACCCGGAAATTTGAGGTTTCCTGAGTTCAAAAAAGTGTTTTTTCATCATCAGAAACAAAGAGAAACAAAGTATGTTTACGCAAAGTATGTCTCTTCATTATTATGGAAGTAGTACAATTGTAATCACATTCACTACACTTATATGGTTTGTCGCCTGTATGTATACTCATATGTATCTTAAATCTTGAAGAATTAGTACAACTGTAATCACATTTATATTTTTTTTTTTTTAGGGTTCTGTACCGCGACCATGTTTCACATTTATATAGCTTCTTGCCAGTATGTTTACGAATGTGTAATTTCAATGACCCAGATGCCCCACATTTGTAACCACGTTCATTACACCTACACTTCTTATCAGCTTGGTATGTATATTTATGTACTTCTAATAACTCAGAAAGTGTAAAATTACAGACAAATTGTATTTTTTTTTTTTCAAGTAAGTAGTATTATTATTCTATATAATTATTCTATTATCAAGTTTTTAGTAATTGTACATAATTATTTTTATATATATCATTATACAAAGTCATTTATTATATTTTATATATTAATTTCCTTCATTCCCTTTCATTTATGTACTCATTACTACTTTTACTTATAACTCTTAATACTATTTAATGTTATTAATATTTAATAGGCAATTCATTGTATGTATGAATAAATAACTGGATAAATAAAAAAATAAACAAATAATACATAAATTATGGAAATAGGTTGTGTGAGTGTTTCAAACAACTACTTATTATACTTTTCCTTTCGTTAGAATATATTGATTCATTCATTCTCTCCTCAATACAATGAGCACTAGCTTTATTAAAGTTGGAAATGTTAAAACTTTAAAACGCATTCCTAGATAATGTTAGTCTATAAGTGAAAATATATATGTGTTCATTCAATTCTAGATGAAATTATAGATGCTTACGTATCGGAAAGGGCGAACTGTCGGTAACTTCTTCAATTATAATCGACATTATCCTTCAAGTAGTTCAAAAATTACACCAGCTGGAATATTGCTAGTCCACACTTCACGGCAAGTAACTCTTAGCCAAGTATTTATAGAAAATGATACATCACATGTTTCAACCTAAAGCAGTAATTATTAATGAATGCACTTACCTCAAAATGAAAAAATTTTTAGCCAACAGAAAAAGAACAAGGAGCCCTAGGAAGGCAATTCTTTCCGAAAACTGAAGGATTGGGTGATTAACAAAAGAAACAGACAACTCGCTGCTCAAAATCATAGCCCAAATAAGAACTCGATCAGCAATTCCACCGCGAAACGACGTCTTCAAGTAACATATGAAGTTTCCATATAGAGAATATTATTCTTGAATTAAACAAAAGGTGTGGCAAAAAAAGTAAAACGGGACAAATTTTCAAAAATAAATAAAGAATATGCAATAAAAAGTGATATAAAGGTGACGATTTAAAAAATACTTTTCGCGAACAACGTACCGTTTGAGAGAGAACAAACCACAGTGTATGCAGCATACCTTCATAAAACTGGGAAAATTAATAATATTAAATGTGCAACATGCGATGAAAAAAATCTTTGGAACACATTCTAATAATCTGCAGAAAATACAAATAAGAATTCTATTTCATGTAGTAACCCTTTATAGCGAAATTCCATTTAATCATGTTTTAATATTAGCAACAGGAAACAGAGAAATTTACAAGAGCATAGTCAAATTTATAAATAGTATTGAAATAAAAATTTAGTAAATTGCTGTCATTTAAACATCAATATGGCTTAGACTGCTAAGGCCAATTAAAAAAAAAATCAAATGCCTGAATTGCAGCGAGGTCAGTAAACAGACATCCTAAGGACTGATGAGACAAGGTTCCAGGCTTTCTGTTCTCCTAGAACTGCTTTTGTTCGAAGAGCACCAAAGGAACGCTACAGAAATTGCCAATGCTTTTCGTTATGGGAAGGTTTTACGTTTATGCAAGATAATAGTCCAACAATTACAAAAACTATGAAAAAAAATGTTAGTGCTTCAAGTTCAACAGAATAAAATAATATAATGGTTTGGCCTACACAATCATTTGATCTCAATCCCATTGAGGTCCTGTGAGATGGACTGCAAGTAAACTCACAAAATCGGCTTCACCTTCTCGAGGAGAACTATGTCTCTTTCATTGGTCCGGAGCCTGCTGTTGGTGTGTCTTCTGGCACATGTTT
>JAAEAF010013401.1:0-15203 GCA_011037195.1 Triatoma infestans | reverse complement strand
AATCCAATGGCAACAATTTTCGATCAATTCTAACACTTTTCATTCGGCAATTTCTAACACAATCTCCCCACCCACACTCTTCTCTAAGTCCATTGCTCTAGCTTTATTCTTCATCCAATTGGTAACTCCGCCCACTGTGTGCTGGAGCTCACAGAACAATTTTCAATTCCTTCTAGGGATAAAACCTCTTCAATCCTAGCCCAGTCTTGCACAAACACACACACAAATACAGACCCAGACATCTACATCTAGCTGCATTTCCATATACAACTTCAACTGTATTATTAAAGAGAAATTAAATTTCAATGGAAATTAATGACGTCGAAGGCAATGTTGAAAGCGTTTTTCCATTCTATAACAATCTTTAAGGGCTGTGCCCTAAATAATTTCGCCTTTACTCTTAGCGTAAAGAAAATTTGAATGTATATTGAGATAGACTTAATACAGTTTCGTTCTTTTTTTTTTTTTTTTTTTGAATATCATGAATAGTTAATTGTTTATTAATTAGTCTCTAAGTGGGCCGCTCTCTATGAAAATTAAATCAGCTAACTCACCATCAATCTACCTCTTACGTTCCATCAATAAAACTCCCGTGAAAATGGAAAAAGAAAAACCTTTATATATGTTAATGAATTATCAATTTTGATGTTAATCCATTTCTTATTGTTGATAACAATAATAATAATAATAATAAAAATAATAATAATAATTCTTTATTCAAAATTATATACAAATAACATACATATATTTATATAGGAGCGCCAGTAAACACTATTGCCTCCAGCAAATCTGTAAAATATATTGATTTGCTTGAATAGCTTGAAATCCAATAGGGAAAACTATAAAAATAAGAGAAAGTAATAATCCTGGCATTTATATACATATCGTTTAAATTAAGGAGTTTTTAACTCTCCTAGGTCTGTACTCAAGGCTCAAGTCATAGTCCCCTATCTGTCTGCCCAGGTTATTGTTGACTTGCTTCACACCTGCTAAAGAATTTTAAGACAACCTTTCTAATGTGATATTCAATGTAGTCTATTTTTATGCTTAGATGGAGATCTGTAATACGGGTATAGCGAGGGGAGTATGTCACTAACCTTAGAAACATGTTTTGTATTACTTGTAGCGAGGCGATATTGGATCGACAGGTCAGCCTCCAAGAAGGGCAAGCATATAGTAGTATAGGTCTTCTCTACCACTTTGTAGAGTAGAAGCTTATTCTCTGGAGATAGTTTAGAATCCTGAAAAAGCATTGGGAATAACGTACGGATAGCTGCTTTGCCCCTATCGACTCTATCGTTTATACGAGAGGCAAAAGTCAGCTTCCTGTCAAGTATTACTCCAAGGTACTTAACAGTAGCAGACCAAGGTACAGTCCTTCCCCTAAATTTTATCCGTTCGGGATTTATTTTAATTTTCCACTTATTGCAAAATATTTCAATGACTGATATTGTATTAGAAAGTCAATTTACTATAGTATCTAGTCGCCAGGACGAAGCGTAGATAGCGATATCATCTGCGTACAGGGCCATTTTACATTTTGCGTAACATCCTTAGGTACTGGTAGTGAATTAAAATAAAGTACCGGTCCTAGTATTGATCCCTCAGGAACTCCTGCAGAGGCCTTACAAAGCTGGGACAAGGATGAATGAAAATTAACCTGGAATTTTCTATTGTTTAAATATGAATGAACGATTTTAATGATATAGGGAGGAAAACTATATTCAATCATCTTGCATATTATACCAGTGTGCCAGACAATGTCAAACGCCTTTCGGATGTCCATCAAAATCATTTCAGTATGCTTACGTACATTAAATGCACCAGTTATATCATCAACAATAACAATAATAACAAAACAATGAACAAACAAACCACAAAGCCTATTCCCGGGATCAAGAAACCTAATTCCCTTATTCCAAGAAGAGGAGATATAGCGAGAGTGTCCAACTTTCGAAATAACTTTGCACCGGAAATACATGTTAAATGTTCCCTGGGAGGTAAAACTCTGCAACTGAAGCAATTAACCTACTTTTTGCTTTGCCTTTGCAAATAGCTCCAGCTTACATGAGCGTAACGGGTTCTTCAAAAAGTAATGTTCAGTGACTTTGTTTGAGCCATGCACTGCTTCCAGGCATTCATCTGTATTGAAGTTGCTAATTAGCAACTCCCAATTGGGAGGCAGGTTTAATAATGAGAAGTTACCGTGTCTTTCAGGCATCTGATGGGATCTCTTAGGGATACAGATCTGGTGGAATAACAAGACGTTTACTAATACTTCATCCTAACATTACAGAAGTTAACCTAGAGAAGTCAAGACAGAGCTAAAGTAGGAGTATTGATGTAACCAAAACAAATTAAAGGGACGGACTTTTCTACTGAGGCTAGTTATCTTCATCCATCAAGAAAGCAACATTCAGACTAGCTCAGTCTGTCACGCAGTTCCGATCTATTAGCCTACCTTTTCCCTGGTTCAACTCTATAGTATCTTCTTGCAGTATAGTATCTTATTCTCATATGTAATGAATCGTGAAAGCTTCAATTCACTATCTCTTAACCTCCTACAAAAATCCTTACATATCTCTACGTAATAGAGTTCATTCTTGATTCATTTATATAGTTTTGTAAGATGTAAAAAAAAAAAAAATACCAATCCTTCTCAAAGTTATTGGCCCAATTTAATTGTTCGCTTTTTGGAAACAGGAGGACCATGTCTGGATGTTTCTGCGTCCTTTAAGATCTATTGTGGGTTCCTTAGGTTTTTATTGTTTGGACACAGAAATACTCGTCTGTACGAGAGGTAATTCTTGTAGAATATGTCTGTGTTGATGTGCTGTAGTTTGCCTATGAGATACGCTAAACTCAAGTATTGTACACATAATTATCAGCTCTATTTAGGTTGTATCAAGGCTGGAGGTGTCAATGTTCATGTTATTACTGGTTGGGATATCTCTAAGAGAACAGAAGGACCTTACTGAATTAAATAAATTTCTCTCTGAAGTTTTTATTATCTTCTATTTTTCTTTCCTTAAACTCGGTTTTTCTTTTCTTTCATTTTTGTTTAAATTTATGAACACATTATGAAAGTTTGCTAAATTTAATGATAGTGAAAATTACTTAAAGATTTAAAAGAAAAGTAAAAACATATTTTTATAATTTTCTCAAATCTACATTAAGAAAGTTTTTCCATTTATTTGTTTAAATAAGATATAAATTTTCCTTCTATTTTCTCTTATTCTTTCGTTTATATCATTTTTTCTTAAATGCATTCATTTCTATACATTTCTGTAATTTTGTTAGTTTTATCATATGCTTGGTAAAGGTAGATTCTGTAGAAGAACTTTGGCCCCGTAAAGGGAAGAAGAAAGGTATAGAATAAGGAAAAACACTGAGTTGAGAGAACTGTACTAGAGCCAGGATTTTGCGGGATGGATAGAAATCGAAAGAGTTAAATGATTGGCATATGATGAGATATGTAGGATTCAAGGATTTAAAAAAAAATTTGGATTGGTCATCTTGTAGGGGCTAAAATTAGAGGTATACCGAGACTAATCTAGCTGGATCAGGTTGAGCTAGATCTGAGAAGCATGGGAATGAGGTAGAGAAGGATTGATGTTGTAAAGGAAGAATGATATAGAGTGGTTAAAGAAACCACAAGGTGCTTCGTAGAGCATAGAGCCAAGGAAGAAGGACAAGAAGAATTCTAATATAATAATTCCTTCGCGTATTCGTCTAGTGGCTAGCGCACGCACTTTGCTTGATTCCGACGTTGAGAGCAAAGACGGCGTTGTGCCAGCATCGTGAGGAAAAGTGGGGAGCAACAGTTAATTGCGAACTTGGTATCGAAGGCCAGAGCTAAACGGCGGTGGGTACAGGATAAATTCATAGATATTACATTCTCTTTTTGATATTAAATTTAGATTCCACTCTCGCTTCCAACAAGAACGTTACGATCAACATCCGTCTAATGGACGACAAGTATACTATTTGATTTCTTCGATTTTTTAAAGTTTTTTTACGAAAAACGCTCTTTTAAATAATTTCTTTAAACTTGAGATTCTAGTTGAACCTATCGTTTTGGGAAAATGGTGTCCAAATAAATGTTGTAGCTCTTTGTATGCGTAGTAGCTCTTTGTAGCTCTTTGTATTTTCTACCAAGTTTGAAGAAAATCCTTGAAGTCATTTTGTGAGAAAAGTAGAAAAAACTGAAAAGCTATTCAGTAAAGTGGCACTTCTGGTTGATGGATTTTGTCCGAAATCTACGTGTCTGATGCGCTGGTAGTATCTAAACGGAATACCAAGTTTGAATACACTACTACTTACAACTTTTCTTTTTTGAGATATTCTTTTTACATACACGTCCACTACATTTAGTAAAAACCACCATGTCTTTGGACTCAGAGGACAGTCTTTGTACGCGTATTTCCGGTGAGAAAGCAATCTCGAAATGCTAGATCGATTGCAATATAAGTAAAAAAAAAAAAATTAAAAAAAAAGAGCATATCCTCAAAATTTTGTCCCACCCCCTATCGAACGATTTATTCGCTGAATCATAAAACAAAACAAAAAACTGAATATATGGCTACTAAAAATGGTGCATTGGACTAAAATATAGCAAAATGTCGCCGACAATAACCTTTCACAGAAATTCTAATTTTGTTGAGAACTGATAGAGGCGGTGTCGAGGAGGTTTGCAATATTCTATTTCCAAAGAACCAACAAATATAATGTGCGGCTTCCCCCATCATACTTATATATTAAGGTCAACTAAACGTTAGATAAAAAATTTGAAGAAACTTTGTCAAAAAAATATTCTAGTAGATAGTAATGTGCGTGTGTCACAATCACATTTTTGTTTTATTTTTTTTATTTGCATCAAAATATGTACAATCAATGATTTTTTTTTTTTTTTTTTACCAGCAAAAAAGGATATCCCAATAATTAACAGATATAATTGAAGATAATTTTATTTTTATGGGTGAATTAATCATTTAATAAGAGCAATATTCCCTGGGGATTTTTTTATTTATTCGCACCAGATTTTCTATAACACCCAAATAATTCCACTTCAATTATTTTTCATCATAAATAAGTTTTTCATGAAATTATTCAGAATATAACGTTGGGTGGAAGAAGTGGATAAACATTAAAATATATATTTTTTATTTTTTTTTACTCCTCCTGATAACAATCATGCCAGATTTTCAGAATTGTGTTGTCACTGAAAATATTTGTTTCAGAGCCCCTTGACGTCGAAAAAAAAAAAATGTTTTTGACAAATTATGAGAATAATATAAATACAATTAAAAACAATAATAAAAAAATCAAGGTTTGTGACAAGACCGTCATAAGACAAAAAGATATTTCTAATATTATCAGGGCATTAATTATTCAAGAACTCCGCCATAGCCGGTCCCAAGCCCGGTTGAGAAAGCAGGAGGGAACGATGCATCCTGATTGGATCAGAACACCGGATCATCTCAGGGAGTAGGTAGCAAATCTCTATGAATACCACTGAAGCATCAGGGCATGCGTAGTAGCCCCAAGAGAGCAGCCCTCTCACTACGCTAGAGTACTGCGGGCCAATCCCTCGCATACTCGAATCTAAACCGATTAAAAGAAGTAAGCAAAACAAAGCCGGACTGTATTATAAGGCAATGACTTGGCGTGGAAACGGATCTATTAAGTATGCTACATGGAACGTGAGAGGGCTGAGCGGAAAGGAGGTAGAGTTGGTAGAGGAAATGAGGAAAGTGTCAGCAGAAATAATAGCACTGACAGAAACCAAAAAGAAGGGCATAGGTTGTGTGGAGGTCGCAGAAGGGTATATTTTGGTTTATTCAGGAGTGCCGATGACCGAAAGAGCGAAAGCAGGAGTAGGTTTTCTAATAAGTAAAGACTTTGCTAGCCAGATCGAAAGCTGGAAATGTGTCAATGAAAGAATCGCAGTTCTGAAAGTGCTGCATTCTAGAGCAAAAGAAAAACACACCTTAATTGTTGCGTATGGACCTAATGAAAGTGAAAATTCAGAAGTAAAGGACGTTTTCTTTGACACTCTCCAAAAGACAGTGGACGATGAGGACGGCGACCTTGTGCTGATGGGCGATATGAACGGTAGAGTTGGTAGGTGCCAGCTTGGATACGAGAGAGTTCTTGGCCCACCGGAGAAGCTACCAGAAATGACATGGGGAAAAGATTATTAAATTTTTGTGTTGTAAATGACCTAGTTATACTGAATACTAAATTTGCCCATAAAGAAATACATAAGTTTACACGTGTGGTACCTTCGAAGAATGAAAAGTCAATAATAGACTATGCAATAGGGCGTAGAAGTATGCTAGCAAAAATAAGAGATGTTCGTGTTAAAAGAGGGCCGGAAATCGGGAGAGACCATTACATGCTAACGGTCAACATAGGGTATTCTGCAACTAAAAAGAAAAGGAAGAAACACAAAAAGATGGTAGTGGAAAAAATAAAAGTATTCAAACTAAAAACAAAAACTGCTCAAGAAGAATATGCTGAAAAAGTAGCACAGAAGAGAGAATTATTAGAAGCAAAGCAGCATACCGACGACCTAGAAGAAGCATGGACAAATTTCAAGGAAACAATAATTAGGGCAGCGGAAGAGATTTGCGGAAAGAGTAAATGTGGAAAAAATAAGAAAATAACTAGATGGTGGACAGAAGCTCTAAGAGAAGAAGTAAAGAGAAAGAAAGTGCTCTGGAAACAATACCTAGGTAACAAATGTCAGGAAAGCTATGAAAGGTACAAAACGCAGAGGGTTTTGGTTAAGGAGTTGATATTGAAAGAAAAGAAGAAAACATGGAAAGAATTTGGAGATTTTATAGAAGAAATTCGAAAACAAACCAGAAACTATTCTACAAAGTGAAGGGAAGAATGCCACTTAGTTCTAAAAACCTACGAAAGAAGGGAGAATGCCCTATAAAGTTTTTAAAAGGAAAAGACGGAAAGATAATTAGAAATAGCAAGCAAATAATGGACAGATGGAAGCAATACTTCCAGGAGCTTTAAGTGGGAGCGATTGGTACAGTGGGAGAAGAGGATGCGGAGGAAGAGAGAGAAAGAGAAGGAGAGGTAGATGAAGACTTTATAGAGAAAGAAGAAATGTGGAACGCCCTGGAAAAGATGAAATTGGGGAAATCAGCTGGCCACGACGGGATAGCCCCTGAAATGCTTAGATACATGGGAGAAGCAGGAGAAGATTTGCTATTTCAAGTGTTCCAATTACCCTGGCAAAATAAGAAAGTACCTACAGACTGGGAAAAGTCCATCATAGTTCCTATCTATAAAAATAAAGGAGACGTCAGAGAATGCTCTAATCACAGGGGCATTTCTCTGCTAAATGTTCCTGGTAAAGTTTACTCGCGCATTCTGGAGATGAGATTGCGTAAGGAAGTAGAACCCCTGCTGGAGGAGGAACAATGTGGTTTTCGGAGCACTCAAGATCTAATATTCACAGTTCGCCAAATAGGGGAAAAAGCCTTTGAATATGATAGACCACTATTACTCTGCTTTATTGATCTCGAAAAAGCTTTTGACAGGGTACCTTGGAAAGAACTGTGGAACGCCCTTTGTGAGCAAAGCACTAATCTGTAGAATCAAGAGTTTTTATAAATAGTGCAGAAACTACGTAAGAACATCTAATGTATGCTCCTCAGAATTCTATACTAAGATGGGTGCAGACAAGGCGACATTTTGAGCCCACTGCTGTTCATATTGCTAATGGATGATGTAATGAAATGCTGCAAGGACCATACCAGTACTACGCACTTTGGGTTCTAGAAGCTTCAGCCAGTATGCTTCTCACACTTCGCGTTTGCCGATGATTTAGTTCTCATCGCGGACCGTAGAGATAAACTTCAAGAAAATGTAGAAATCTGGACGCGGGAACTTGAGAAAATAAATATGGCAATAAGCTTAGATAAAACCAAGTGTATGGTTTTATCCAGATCAGCAAACATAGAAATCAGCATCATGGTAAACGGTCACCAAATCGAACAGGTATCCTCTTTTAAATACCTCGGGGTAAAGATTAATGCCGCGGGCAAACTAAGAGAGGAATTAAACCAAAGGTTAAATGCCGCTGGTAAGATTTATTACGCCCTAAATAGAAGCTTTTTAGGAAAAAACGAAGTCTCTTAAGAGACCAAATTGGCGGTTTATAAGTCAATATATGTTCCTATCCTCACTTATGGAAGCGAATCTTGGGCCCTCAAAGAAAGCGAAAAGAGCCGCATTCAGGCAACTGAAATGCGGTATCTTAGGAAAGTCGAGGGTAAAACCAGGAGAGACAGAATTCAGAATATTGCGATACGAAACAGTCTTAAAATTGAACCCCTTACACAAATCGTGAACAGAGGTCAATTAAGATGGTTCGGACACGTAAACCGAATGCTGGAAAACAGGATACCGAGGAGAGCACTCGAGGCAAGACCCACGGGAAAAAGACCGAGAGGAAGAAGAAGAACCACGTGGGAGGATAATATAAAAAAGATATTAGGTGCCAAAGGAACCAGCTGGACTAAGGCTAAGGCTTTGTCGAAAAACAGAGAAGAGTGGCGGAAATTTTGCAAACCACCCTCTACACCTTCGGGTAGATAAGAGGACTAGAATAAGTAAGTAAGTAATTATTCAAGACTTTTAAAAGAAATAATATAAAATCGTATAGAAATTATCATACATAAGATACTTGCGTGATAAATGGAATATCTTAAAAAACGAAAAGTCGCAGAAATCTCAAAACTTGATATTCCTTTGCTTTTAGACACTACCACTGGGCATCAGATACGAAGATTTTGGGACCAAATTCATCACCTCGAAAATGTGACTTTATTGAATGGTTGTTTTAAAATTTTTCGTGATTTTCTCTAAAATGGCTCCAACGATTTTTGTTCATTAAGTGGTTCCCTCGCAGATGCCTATGCGGCAGATCGGTTAAATTAGGGCCGCCTAGGTGTTAAGGATTATAGAGGGACACTGTTGGCAGGACACTGTAAACTCAGGAAGCATTGAGCCTAATTGGCCATACCAATAGTGGTCATTTGCTTGACTAAGGCAGAGAAACCGCTCCATGTTCTCTAAGATTACGAGGATGATGAATTGTTTGCATTGAGTGAGCTATGGAGAAGGGCCTGCTTATGAGCACTTGACCTTGCACATATGCTCTGAACCAGAGGATTTCACAATAGATCCATTTGGGTCGTGATGATTCATGTAGACCATTGGGGACCACTTCTCCTTTTGCTATTCTGTTCTACGACTGGACGTTACGGATACGTTATAGTTGGTGTCGAAAAAAATTGCATAGATCGAATTTAAATAAAACTTAAGTTACCTTCCTCAAGCTCCCTTGAATTCAAACAATATACTTTGCCGGGCTCTAGGCAGGAGGGAACTGGCCTGTCAGGAGTGGGAGCATGGTTGCAGGAGTTGGACAGGGGGAGTTCGGTGCCTTGGGAGGTTTGGCTACTGTCTTTCAGTCCGAGGTTGTGATCGAATGCTGCTGCCTTGCGGGGGAGTGGCAGGGAGAGATTAAAGAGGTGCGGATATTTTCTGACAGTCTGGCCGCACTGAAAGCTTTGAGCAAGCCGTGTTGGAGTTCGAAATTGGTGGGAGAATGTAGGGGAAGGCTTAACGCCTTAGCTCGGAGAAGCAAGGTGAGACTCTATGCGGGAATATAGGGCAATGAGAGGGCTGGCTAGGAAGGGATCCTCTTTACCTTTTTGTGGTCCCGAGCCAGCCCTTGCCGTCACTAAAGGTTCTATGATAAACAGATTAGTGGGAGATGAGAGTCTTGCAGAAATGCTGGGAGGACACGCAGGGGTGCCTCCAGGCTAAAAGATTTATAAAAGGAATCAGGCAAGGGTTTCGGATTACCTCCTGTCCCTTAGTTAGGACAGATCTGAGAACCTTGGTGGGTGTAAGTAACTGGACACACTTGGGTGTCTAGCCACTTGCATAATATAGGGAGGACGTCTAGTCCCACTTGTCAGAACTGTGATGATGGAGTTAGGGAAACGGTGTACCACTACTTATGTCAATGTCCCCGTTTCGCTGGCACTAGGTTTCGTGTATTCGACGGCACCACTCTCGCGGGATTGCCTGGGTGAGTTGGAGTTTCTTGGGATATTGCAGATTGATCGGTAGAATACCGGGGGAGATTAATTAGGGGGATGGAATCGGGGGGAAACGGAGGGATAAAAGCCATACAGACTTAGGTCCCAAGCCATTAGACACCCGGATACAATAATAGTAATACTTTGCCTTTTCCCAAAAAGAATATTATAGGCTTTATCAGGCACCCTGATGGGGAAATAAATATTTCTTCAATGACGCAAAAAAACCTGGTGTGACATACTTACACGACTTGGTCTTACTGCGACCTTCTGGTTATTATTGGCAAATTTACCTTCCAATCTGCAATTTTTACAGCCTTCCATGTTATAGTATAACTCAATAAATATAAACTAAAAATTGTGGTAGCTGTAACTAGTCCAATTGCTTCAAGGCCATCCTCCCTAAATTCTAATTATTCGACAAAAGTTTCAAACAAAATATTATATAGATATATGCATAATAGGGTAGTGTGTATACTAAGTTTATGGAAACTCGTGTAACTTTATCAAGAAAATCGCTGGAAACCTGAACAAAACTCGTTCAAGTAAAGTGGTACACTTTCGATCAGTCAACCGATTTTCTTCAAAATCAAGAATTTTTGGAACACATTTGTAATTTCTTTGTAATGTTAGTGTTACTATGACAAAATGAATTTTAAACATATTACAACATCAATTTATTTATTTTTTGAGGTATTCTACGATATGTAGGTCCTCTAGACTCAAGCTGATTTCTCCATTTGTCTTTGTCATGAGCATACGATTCTGTTAGACCGTATCCGGTCAGAGCCTCTTTAACTCCTTCCTCCCACCTTGTTCTGGGTCTCCCTCTTTTCCTGTTTCCTTCTATTTCCCAATCAAACACTGCCTTCGGTATTCGGTCATCATCCAACCTAAAATTTATTCATAATTTAAACAAATACAATTAAAAGGAATAAATAAATAAAAAAAATCAAGGTTTGTGACAAGACCGTCATAAGACAAAAAGATCTTTCTAATATTATCAGGGTATTAATTATTCAATACATTTAAAGGAAATAATATAAAATCATATAGAAATTATCATACTTAAGGTAATTAACAACTAGGACTTACATAAAGTAGGCATGGCCATACTTTTTTTTTCATAAAGTCTCATATACTTAGTAACTCCGATTGAATCTCTCTTCTCATTGTACCACAGTGTCACCATCCATTAAATCTCCCGCCATATTTCAAGCGGAATAATGTCATATCTTATAGATATCAGGATCATATAAAATGCGGAAATGGCAATGTAGAAGAAAGCCTAACCGCTTACCTCACCCACCCCAAAATCAAACCTTAAAATGAATTTTTCTAGAAAAATGTTTGAAATAAACGTTGTAGCTTTAGATATGTGCAGTTGATGATATACGAAGCTTTTGAGAAAATCGTTGGAGTCATTTTTGAGAAAATCGCAAATAAATTCCATTCATAGTAAAGTGATAATTCCGGTTGATTGATTTTTTGACCGAAAGAAAATGTTAAGTTTGAACTTTTCACGATATACACACACACACACACACACACACACACACACACACATCCAATATCCAGAAAATCACTTTTACAGACTTCTCAAAATGTGAAAATTCAATAAAAAAAATCGACGGAATTGCAATACTTCCCCTTACTAGTAGAAAGAGAAAACAAAACAAAAAAATACACAAACATTCTTTTTAACAATGGAGCACTTCATGTGAAGGGCAAAAATGAAAGAATAAAAAAACGAAGTAGAAAGGAATAACACAGATGATGGACACTTTTAGTTACATTGTCACTAATCTATTGGAGTGTTATGTACAAGTATTATGACAGAGTTAGACAACCAACTGTGAACAAGGTCCACATCTAAAGTATTCCTCAATACAATCTTCTCACATAACACACACAACATAGGGGGGGGCCAAAAATACAGAGTGAATGTGTGTAGACTAGGGTGTGGTCTATATGTCAGTATCGATGATTATTTACTCTACCATTTGCCACCAGAAATACAATACAGGAAAGGCGTTAACACCAAATAATTTCTGCTGATCATATCATATTTCCTTATAAACATATTATTTTCCAGAACTTTTCTTTACCCTAAAAATAAATAACATTTTAAAGTGAAGCTCTTTTTTTCATAAAATTGTAAAATATTATAAAAAAAAAACTTAATAAGAAAAGAAACGCCATCTTTTTTTTTTCTCCCAACCGGATATTAAATCTTACGTGTCATAAATTTCGTCGACTATGTAATAATAAATAGTAAATAAATTAAATCTGGTGTAAAAAACGCTTATGATATTTAGAAAAAATTTCTACAAAATTGGAATATTGTTACAATTTGAAAAGGGGGGTATGCAGCTGACGTCACAACAATTCTTTCAGTTCCTTAAAATAAATAAAATCTCGACAGATTTAGTTTTTTTGTGTCACACATACATTCTGAATACAAAATAATAAAGTTTATATATCAACTAGCATTATAGTAAACCAATTGAGTGTCTCAAATAAGAAGAGTTGCAAATTCTATATAAAGTAATATTAAAAATCTAATGTGTAATACTCACACGGCTTTCTCTGGAAATCCGGAGCTTTCTCCGGCAGGCCAGTGCACTGAGAAGGTTTCGGCCGCCAATGTCCATGCATGTTGACGCGCTTTAAATTAAAAAAAGGAAAAAAAGTGGAATTAGTGTATGAAGTTTAAAGAAAATTATTGAAACAATTTTCTAGAAAATTGCAAAAGACTGAAAATAAAAATAAAGGAATATTTGGTAATGTCGCGCTTACGACTCTGCGCTAAGGAGATTATAAGGCAGTGATTGGAGGATAGGAGAGTGGTCATATACTCCGACAGTCAGGCAGCCTTGAAGGCACTTTCTTCAAACCAAATAGTCTCAAGATTGATGCGGATCTGCCTATCTCTCCTTACCGAGGTGAGTCTGGAAATAAGTTGACACTCGCCTGGGTTCCTTGGCAACGAAAGGGCGGACATACTGGCGAAGGAGGCCCTGAGTCCTTCTGTGGTTGCCCAGGAGCGTGGTGCTTCAAGCTTCTATCAACGAATGGATAGAAGACCAGCGCCTGCAATGGTGGAAAAGAATGCCAAGGCAGAGGCAGGCTAAATTTTTTCTTGGAAAATAAAATTTTTTGAACCTCATTTACAGCCTTTTTTATTTAGTATTTATTTTTTTATTCTAGTAATTAAATTTGCTCCCAACGTTTCGACACTACACGTGTCATTGTCTAGGGATTTTTACCTTTTGTTTTTACAATACTCTATTTGATGTGTTATGCTGATTTTAATTATAACCAATACTAAGGCTACGTTTTATTTTTAATTATAATTTTAAAATTGTAACACCCGATGTGTTACAGTCATTTATATTTATATATGTGGTTAATTTATTAAAAATTAATCGCCTTGTTAATTGTATCAGTTATGTGACCATGTGCTTTTCTTGTTTTAATATATTGAATATTGAGTTTTAGTATATTGAATAAGGGTAATAGTGGGCCTACTAACAGGACATTGTAGGGAATAGGCACATGCATTTACTACTACTTGCAGATAATGGCGGTAGGAGGAAACCCCCGGGCACAAATCCATTGTGAATGTGCCAGTTTGATGAGAACAAGGTTTCTTCAATCCCGAAGCTACGTGCTTTATGACGGATAATCTTAGTGCATCCAAAATAGACCTCTTAATACAAGTCACAGTGGAATGAGGCCCAACCTCCCCGTCTGTCAGTCTAAACTAATCTAATGTCGCACTTCCGAGTGACAAAAATTTTGAACGAAACATTCATGCCACAGTACAGTGATGATTTTTTTTTTCCCTGTCACAGTAACCCTGCAACAGGGGAGTTTATTTTGCTACTTGTTCCCACATTGATTACAAGTATTTCGCCAACAGTATTTTAACATTTGTTTTGACTGAATTTAAGCTAAGTATTAATACTAAACTAAACTAAACTTAATGCAATACATTATTACAAATTGTTAAAAGTTAATTTGGTTACTCAGGTCCTAATTCACAATATACTGAGGTCTAAGGAATTGATAAATCTCATGAACTGCATGCAGTATTTCGTAACTAATGTGGATGGTGATGCTGGCCATCTTTCTCCATTCAGAGCTACCGTCTGGATCAGTTTGAGTCGTTCTGCTTCAAAGAGCGGACAGTCGTCAATTATGTGTTGCCACATTTGAGGTGTTATTTTATCGCATTTGCATTCTTGGGTGTTTATTATTTTGAACCTGTGCAAATATGCTTTATGTTTTCCATGGCCTGTTAGCGCCATCGTCAATTTATGGGAATGTGGCAAATTTACACTCATTCTTGAAGCAACTGTTGGGAAGAAGGTCGTGGTTGTCATTCCTTTATCGCTACTTTGCCATTCAGTTTCCCATTTTGAGATGCTCTGGTTGGCGGCCTCTCTTTTTAGGTAACTCAACGGCACTTTTGAGAAGCACACAGGCAAATCTTCATCCAATGCAGCTTCTTTGGCCAAACCGTCAACAAGTTCATTTCTTAAGATTCCTGCATGAGCTTTGACCCATTGCAAACTTATCTTCCAATCTTCTTCAGCCCGCAGTTGCCTCAGTTTCGACCTAATCTCGTCTGCCACTGGGTTATGATTTTGGTGGTCTTTCAATATTGCTAACGAGACTTTACTATCCGTATTTATGTTAGCTGACTTGATTCCAGGAAATTGGATGCTCCCTAACCACTTTAAAGCCTTAAGAATTGCCAAGAGTTCAGCTTGGTTATTTGAGCACCAGTCGGCTAATTTCACTTGTTCAGTGTAAATTGGAATTTCGTCTTCTTCCATGAATGCGGCGAGTGCACAACCCACTTGTCCCTCAATTTTACTGCCATCGGTAAATAGCTGGAAATGCCACTTGGTTATGTACGAGTCGGACAATTCACTAGCCTCTGAAGGATGAGACCACTTCTCCACAGGACTCGGAGAATCTATATCATAGGTGGGGTGATATTTATTTGGAGAGGTTGAAACTGCCTAATAGAGGTCCGCTAATTCAAGTATTTTGAGA
>JAAEAF010013400.1:0-16913 GCA_011037195.1 Triatoma infestans | reverse complement strand
ATTATTATTATTATGCCGGGTGCCTGATGGCGTGGGACCTAAGCCTATGTCTTTTATCCCCCCGATGCCTCCCATATCATCCCCTTAGTTAAATCTCCCCCGGTAGCTTACCGGTCAGTCTACAATATACCAAGATATCCTTGAACTCCAACTCGCCCAGGCAATCCTACAAGAGTGGTGCCCTCCCAAATACGCGAAACCTAGTACCAGCGAAACGGGGACACTGACATAAATAGTGGTACACCGGTTCCCTAACTACGTCGTCGCAATTCTGACAAATGGGACTAGACGTCCTCCCTATGTTAAACAAGTGACTAGACACCGAAGTGTGTCCAGTCACTATCCCCACCAAGGTCCTCAGACGTGTCCTACTGAGGGACAGGAGATACTCCGAAATTCCCTGCTTGGGTCATTCAATAAGTAAAGAGACAAATCGCTATAGCTTAGAAACGATTTCTGTAATCAATATAATAGTTTCAGTGCGTCCGTTGGCATCCTTGTACTTAGTTTCTCATCAGCTGTTCGAGAGTATCGGTAAGCATAGTTTCAATTGTATTCAGTTAACAATGGCGAGTCCGCTCGAGCATTGCACCTTGGAAAAACAAAGCTCAGTGATTAGCTTTTGAGTTGCAAAGGGTATCAAAAGTAGTGAAATCCACGATGGAATGTTGAAAGTGACCGGGAATTATACGTTTGAACCGTTTGCACGTTTACAAATGGGTAGAACAGTTTAAAAGTGACCGTGTAAGTGTCCTGTGACGAGCATCCTGTGACGAGCAACGAAGTGGACGATCGGTTAAAGTTGCAACTTCCTCCCTCGAATCTCGCATTAACGCATTAATTCAGGATAACAGGCTTATTACTGTTGAACTGATAGCTGAAGAAATGCATGCGAGTGTTGGAAGTGTCCACAACATTATAGAGAAAACCTTGAGTGGAAGTATACGGGTTCTCCCACTCGAAAGAAATTCAAGACCTAGCCGTCTCTGCAGGTAAAGTCATGCTTATAGTATTCTGGGATTTGCAGGGACCTATTTATTGTGGCTATCTCGAAGATCAACGCACCATCAATAGCCAGTATTACAGGGATATGTTCACAAACAAAGTAAGGCCTGCCATTCGAACGAAACGTCTTGGACTCTTGATTAAAGACGTGATTTTGTTTAGTGACAATGCACGCCCATACAAGGCACAGTTAACTCAAAAAACACTTCACAATTTGGGGTGGGAGATCCTTCCGCATTCCCACTACAGCCTCGACCTCGTCCATCGGACTTCCATTTGTTTGGATCCCCTAAAGAGGCTCTACGTGGGAAACATTTTCAGTTCAATGAAGAAGTTAAAAATCAGGTGCATCGATTGAGACCAACTGAATGAATTTTATGCCAGAGTCATACACAAATTAGAAGAACAATGATAAATGTTCTTGGGACTATGTTGAAAAGTAGCCAAAGTTTTGTATTGATTAAATAAATCGTTTTAGAGCTACAGCAATTATCTCGTTACTTATTGAATGACTCTAGTATATTGTAACTTTATTGTATTCTTTCAGTGTTTTATTTCATTCGCATATCGTAAGCATTCATATATGCTTAATATCGTAAGCATTGTACTAAGAAATTAAATAGTAATAATCAATAATTGTATCAAACCCATTTTATGATTATTTTATCAACAATGTCACAGACTGATTGATGAATTTCCTCTTCGCTGGAAAGAGGATGCTACACATCAGGAGCTTTTCTTGATGTTAGTCAGGCTTTCGACAAAGTGTGGCACAATGGTCTCCTGTTCAAACTTCGGCAGATTCTGCCTGATGTGCACTATCGGCTGCTTAAAAGTTATCTGTCTGACCGATTCATCACAGTACGAAATGGCGATCAATATTCAGCAGTGTTCCCCATTAGGGCAGGGGGCCGCAGGGAAGTATTCTCGGACCGATACTATATTCTATTAGTGCAATGGACATCCCTACATCTACTGACACTGTTGGCTACATATGCAGGCGACATAGCATTACTTTCAACTCACAAAGACGCCACCACTGAATCCTCACTCCTACAGGACCATTTAAACCTTATACAGGAACACTTCAAGCTTTGGAAAATCAAAATTAATGAAACAAAATGTACACATGTAACGACGATCAAACTGTCCGACTGTGTATATAACGATACTCCTATACCACATGAAAAAGACATCCGATACCTTGGACTCTACCTAGATAGACGCTTGACTTGGAACACACACGTAACGAATACTCGACAGTCAATGAAAACCAGATACTTCCTAGTAAAACGCTTACTTGACAAAAGATCTAAATTAAACTTGAAAAACAAAGTTCAAATCTACAAATCCATAATAAGATCAATTTGGATCTACGGACTACAACTCTGGGGAACTGCCAAACCGACACACACAATGCCCATACTATGTTTCTAACATGACGCTACATAGTGACCTTCAAATCCCATTTGTACACGACTTAACACAACAACTTTACAAACACATACGAACCCGCACGTCACAAACCTGTCCTCCCTAACCATTCCTGGGAATCCCCCAGACGTTTGAAGCGCCAGTGGCCAAGGGACCTCCTGTCACAGGAAGAGGAGTACAGACCAGGAAGAGTGGCATTGGCCACCGCCTTCAAGCCACATTTACTTATTGTATTATTACAGATTGTAAATATAAATAAACAAAAAAAAAAATATATACTTATGAAAATTATGAGGTAAATTGTTACATACTCGTATATTATTACCTTAAGTAGAGTATCTAGTTATTAAAATAAATCCTCTCCCGTCAGGGTTACTTCTGAGGAAAAAAGGGCGTAAAAATGAAATTTATAAAGAGAATTTTTTTCTTCTTTTTTGCCAAAAGTTGAAGTGATACTAATAAATAACTACTATTATCTGGCAAGATAAATTGAATAGAAAAATGGTATAAATAAATGCTGAGTTGTGTTTATCAGCAGCCAATGGTCTGTTGAAACAGTGTAGTAGTATGTATTTCTATAAAGTTACATATAGAGATTTTATATTTTCTTTATATAGAAATATATTGAAGATTTGAAGTAGAGAAAAGTTGCGTGCGTGTGTGTGTATGTGTGTGCATGTGTAATGGTGTGTAGAGAAGAGAACAGAGTGTGTGTAAGAGTGTGTGAGAGAGTGGGGCAACATCTTTTACTTGGCTAGTTTGTGGTCCTATTGAATGGTATAATATTATTTGGATGTCTCTTTATTGTAGGGACGTGATTCAGATACGTTGTTACAAGTATCAACGGAGTTACAACTGATCTCTCATCACCAACTTCTACTTCACTTGAGTGCTATTCTTTCTAGAAAAATGGTCTCTTCACAGATATTTTCAGAATAATATAGCTTCTAATAAAATCAATTGTTAATTAAATTAAGTTCATTAATTGTTCATTAAAATGTCTATAATTATATTACTACTGCGTGGATTTGCCATTGTTTGGTTTCTCTAGAGTAAAATTATTGTTCTAGTATTGTTAAGTATTGTTGTTATTCGCTTCATATTTTAGGTATTGAATTTTCATTGGGCATTATATTAAATGAAGCTCCCTGAATACATGTTTTTTAGCGTTAAGCTTATTGTGGCGTATAATTTTGTTATAAACAAAATATTTAAAAAATAAAAAAATGCAGGAACCAGTGCATTATGCCCCTTTATAATGGGTATGAGAAAGAGATATTTGGGTTTACTGAACACAGTTTAATGAGAAAGTAGCACAAACTGCTAGGACTTTACACGAATATAGATATTGGTACTGCGAGGTTTAGAGTGAGTGAAAAGAAAGGTAGAAAGGTAGATGGTTGCTGACGTGTTGTAACTGCTTCATAAACTGTTCTAAAGACTGTCCCTTGTAGGGCTAGCTCAGCTGTAAATATACAGGGTCTCCCACTCTAGTCTGGCCTAGTAGTAAGTGAGGCACTCAATTTTGTGTCTCTTACTCTCTGCTTTAGATCCATCTCTTCGGATCCTATTACACCCTTAAAAAAAATCTGGTGTGAAACACTCACAAAACTTTCTCTTACACCTGTTCTCAAAATTATAATTGACAAATGTTACAGTTTGTGTACCAAATATAACGAAATTCGTCGAAAACTGAAAAAACTGTTCAGTAAAAGCGCAAATCCGGCTTACTAATTATCTTGAAACTCGAAATTTTGGCCATCTATTTATTTCTAATTAATTGTGTTTGATTGTTAGAATTGTATAGTCAACTATGATAGCACTTTAGAGATAAACATAACCCCTAAAAGTTCCCTTAAATGTATTTTCCCAGAGAAATGTTTTAAATAAAAGATGTAGATCTTTATATGTTTAGTTTATATACGAAGTTTCAAGAAAATCTTCAGAGCCATTTTTGAGAAAATCGCGAAAAAGTGGAAAAAATCATTCAGTAAAGTGGTAATGTAAATGCACTTCCAGTTATCCGATATTTTTCAAACTCGGAATTTCAACAACATATTCAATTGTAATTAACATTATTTAGATGACAGAATTGTTTAATAAACTGAAATAGCACTTCAGATAAAAACCTAACCCCACCCCTCCACAACAAGTGCCCTTAAATGAATTTTCCCGGTGAAATGTTTCAAATAAAAGTTGTAGCTCTTTGTATGTTTAGTTGATACACCATGTTTAAAGAAAATCGTCGGAGCCATTTTTTAAAAATTCGCAAATATGTAATAAAAACAACTAGTAATGTGGTACTTCTGGTTGAGGAATTTTGACAGATAACGCACCGTCAGATCCTATGGTGATACCGAAACGTAATATTAAGTTTCAGTTTTCTACGGTTTTCCGTTTTTGAGCTATGCTGTTCACTTACACACACACACACACCATTTGCTAAAAACAATTTTTTGGGCCCAGGAGACCTCAAAACGGGTATTTGCGGTGAAAACTAGATATTGAGAAATTTGACACGATTACAATACTTCCTCTTAATAGCAGTAAGAGAAAGTAAAAAATTAAATTTCAACAATAATTTTTTTTTTTTTACTTTTGCTACCACATTAGACGCTTTTTTTACTTTCTCTGTTGTAAGAGAAGTAAACTGTATCAACTTGAATTGAGTTTTCACTATAAATACAATGGTTGATGTTCCCTGTTAAATGTACGTAAAAGAAAAATCTGAGTGTGTGTGTGTGAACAAAATATTTCAATTTAATCAAAATATTTATTACGTTCTCTTTTTTTTTTACTTTTTTTTAAGATCATAGACTACAGGAACCTGATAGATTATGGAACTATAGAGGCTCTAACGAAGAAAAAATCAATTATATAATAATTTTAATTTCTATCAGCAGTGCGCTGGACTTGACCTCGAGACTTCTGTCTGGGAATCACTGAACTAATCTCTTCCCCAATGTGTACATATATATACATCTTTCAATTTTATTTGAATTAATTTTCCGAAAAAATTTAATTTTAGACTTATTCTGGCGGCTGCCATTTATTTCTGAATTATACCGATTAGTATTTCTGGACTGATGACACACAGCGATGTCAAACAATCTGGATCGGTTTGGCCACATTCAACTAACTGATCGTATAACCAATATGTACAATATTCAATATTGTATGACTTTACACTAACTGTAAGTTAAGGGAAACTATTCATTTAGTAACTGATTTAAATTTAAAGAAATTCTTTCAATTAAAATTGTGATGAATACAATAAGAGAAAATGGTGTGAGTGTTAAACCTCAGATTTATTTTTATTACAATGTAATATAACCTCATAATATAGTAATAAATAATTAGGTATAATAAAATTAAATGTAATAAATTAAACAGTGTTCAGTGATTAATTATAGAAAAAAAGATAACAACAATAAAAGAAGTAGAGTAATTAAAGTGCTAACTGTGGAGTGGAGAGACTTAACGAAACCGACCCTAGTTGCGGAAGAGGATAGGAGAAGAAGGGTGGGTATACGATTAACGAGCTGGAAGGGCATTGAGCCCTAGTGAGATGGAGTGTCCGTACGTCTGGCCGAAAAGATTAACTGCATAAAGTACATGAAGTTCCGTATACAGGTAGCTGATATAGAGAGTTCTGAACATCTGGCTCAACCAAGCTATTCTATATCTTGAACGAAAATATAGATAACGTTTGGTGTTTGTGTGGTAGTGGAAAAGCTTGCCTCCTTATATTACATCGTCAGCGAACAATTCGCGAATCTCTTAGTGGCCGCTAGGAAGCGCTGGCGACGCGCTCTAGTTCTTTTTGGAAGGATTGAAAAGATTCTAGAAGATTCTCCACCGGTATAATTAGTGGGACAGCAGCAGAGAGTTTTGGAGAGTTTTCTAGTTAAAACGTAGTGTACGTTTGTGGAAAGTGTTTAAAAAATGAACAAAGTGAACTGTTGTGGTTTAAACTGTGAATTAATTATTATTAACTGTTGTATTTATAATTTATTGTGTATAACAATAAATTGGTGTTTTTCTTATTGAAGTTTAGAGTATTTTATCTAAGCGAACCCACTTAAAACTAGTTGCAGTAGCTAGTTTAGAAAGAAAAACGTTACAATATATTATAAATTACTTGTTATCATTTAAGTTTAATAGATGAAGGATCCTTCTTTTTGATTGTGTTGTTATTACTAATTACCATTTAATTTATATCATTATGTTATTTTCTTTATACGAGTTAGTATTTTCTTTATTTTGTATGTGTGTGTTATACTTTAATTAGTTTCGATTAGTCAATTGAATGCATATAAGTCTGGTACACCTTTACTCATATTTTGCCCGACCATTTCATTCTCTCCACCTAATAGCGATACTAGCGGATACAAGTAACACTTGTTTATTTATTTATTTATTTATTTATTTGTATTGTTTTATTGAATATTTACAACTATATAAATAAATATGCAACAAGTACATATGTTAAGTGGAGATATAAAAAACCAATGACGTGATGGTCATGAATGGTTAGTTATCTATCGACAACTACCATTAGTTACCTAGAAGATCGCGGGGCCAACAACGTCTCAATCGCCTTGCAGGCGGAAATGGGAAAATGAATGTTCGCTCTACAGGTTTAAACAAACCATTTTAGTTTTCTGTTTTCGCATTTCTTAATAGTATGTTATATCATTTACAAATATTAATTGAGTATTCCCGATTTTGCAATTGGAAAGATCAGATTGGATTGTCATATATTGAACTGAGTTCGTGTAGTTAGAATGTAAATTAGGAAGCAATTCTAGATAAGATTTCTAACAATGAAAATTAATGTAAAATTATTTGTTGACGTTTGATGAATTATGTTATGAAGAAATTTGGTGAGGATCAGTCAAGAAAGAAACATTCAATTATACCAACGTTTCGACAGAGTTTCCTGTCTTTATCAAGGCTTTAATATATAAGATAGTCGTGGAGATTTGAATGAAGAATTTTTAGATGATTTTTAGATGACAGAAAATGTAGATCATTTGAGTCAAGTAACTAGTTTCTTTTAATTTTCTTTTTTATGTATCTGCGATGTAACTACGTATGTTTTAAAATTTTTTTCTCCACATCTCCATGACTATCTATATATTAAAGCCTTGATTAAGACAGGAAACTCTGACGAAACGTTGGCATAATTGAATGTTTCTTTCTTGACCAATCCTCACCAAATTTCTTCATTAAAATTAATTGAAGTGAAGGCCAATGGAGTGAGTTCAAATGCACGGTTCTGTTTGAGTCTACACATATGACACATATAGGAATCAATGAGATGAAAGAAACCAAAATCGTGGTCTTTTCAGAAACAAAGTTTCATTTAAATAGCTTCAAACTTTGCAGTTAATTCAATTGTTCACAGTTAGAAATTAAAAGGATATTACATTGCTAAAACAAATGTACGTAAATAGAAATACATAATCTCTCTGTAATGGTTCTGTCGAAGGTTATTATTGAAGAGATACTGCAAAAATACAAAGTTTCTAGACAATATTATAAAAATGTCTATAATAACAATGCATATAATTAATTACCTTGTAAAGACCTAGATGGTTGACTACACAGGTGAAGATAACGTCACGTCCTTGGGTTGCAGTTTGATTTACTAACTCATCCACGAAAACTGGTGTAAACTCTTCTAGGCCCTGGCCTGCACATAAGAATAAATAAAAGTTGAAAAAATATGTTTTTTTTAGTATGTGGAAACTTAGAATTGGGAGAAATTGCAAACCTGTCAAGAGTTTCATATTCACACTAATTTTTTTTTTTTTTTGATCATAGAGAGCTGTACTTTGTTATTTAAAGACATATAGTTCTATCACCATGTTTGCCGATTTCCATACCATTCATCCACATGAACATGCTAGAGAGGTTGTCGCAGTCCATAAGGTCGTGATTGGATAGTTTTACAATTCTTTGGAGTAGCTTTCTGAAGCCAAAGGAGTTTATGGATGGTCCCACTTCACGAACAAAAGATAGTAATAGTCATATAAATAATAAAACTCGGAGAACGGCAATATTCTAAGTAGGCTCCGCCGTGTAATGTAATGGTGTGGAGTTGTATTTGTAGTAGTGGTAGTGTGTAGCACGAGCGTTTTAGTGAAAAGGGCTTATAGTTTGTAATTTTAAAAGAGAATGAAGTTTAGTAATAATTGAGAAGTCACCACTGTTTTATATAATAAATATAATCTTTCAAATAATAACTACAAGTTAATTGATTATTATAAGCTTATTTAAATATATTGTGAAACTGGCACTGATGTTTTCACTTTGGTAGTTAGAACGAGTCTGTCCTAAAATATCTCTTCTCTTTGTCCGTTTAGTGCCTCCCTTGTTAGTAGAAGGGGTCAGAACAAAGCCATAAAGGTTCTTGGACATTCCTAGTAACGGTATTCGTATTACCTGGCTGGTCCCTTCGCAACTTATTTTGATAATTTATATTCATTTAAAATTTAATATTATTTCAAGTTTCTTGCATCCATCACATTATCCCCCCTCCCGGAGAAATTTTTCGGCACGAAAAATTTGGGAGGTGATCTCGAGTTGTAGAGGCTTGAAGGTTATCCTCTGGTAAGGTGAGAGGCGTGTGTGTAGCCTCTGCAAAGTGGCTGTGTGTTGTAGGCTGCAGTCATCTTCTTCTGGAGCAAACGCTGCTTGAAGGTGTGAGCGTTGCTGTGTGTTTGGATATCTTATACTCGAGCGAACGCTGCGTGAGTGGGTGAGCGTTGCTGTGGTGGTAGGATGATAGGCGAACACTGCTTGGCGAGGGAGAGTGTTGCTGATGAAGAAGTGACTGGCAATGGTAGACAATATAGGCTTCTGAGTGATGGTGATGGATGTAATTTCTTGAGTACTTGAAGTGACTCTATATGCATATATGTGTTTTTGTTAATATGAATCTATATAAACGAAAATGCATATGTTTTTCTTGAAGTGTTTCTATATAAACGAAAATTGCTTAAATAATTCAAAATAATTATAGATACATTACAGAAAAATTTATAGTAATAAATAAGTTTAGTAAGTAGTAAAATTTAAATGAACAAGTTAAATAAAATACATATATAGCACCACGAAATCTATTTATTAGTGTGGTGATAAAAATACATTAAAACAAAACAAAACAAAAAATGAAGGAAAGGTATTGAATAAGGTTTTTAGAAGAGAGCTAATTAGTAAGATAAGGTGTTAAGATTTTAGTTAAAGATTTGTTTGTTTTTATGTGATTAAGTATGTTTTCAATTTCCACTTGGAAATATTGTGTTGTTGATCCCTTTCCATTTGGAAATGTTGGGTCGTTAGTCAATTTCCCTTTGGAAATTTGTGGTGTTATTTTATTTCCTTTTGGAAATGTCGTGTAAGTTTATTTCCCTTTGGAAATTTGTGCAGTTTGTGAGTATTCCATTTCGAATAAGTCCAGTTGGCGTCCTTTTCTTGTCCATCTTGAAGTAATATTTGTATGTCTAATTTATTAATTGCTGCATATGCAGGCATATTTGTGTATATTTTTGTTATTTTCCTTTGGAGATACGTGGAGTTAGTTGGTGTTCATCTTGTGGAATAAAAATTGTTAACTTAGTTGTACATCGACATCAAATAAGTAACTGTTGCATTTGCAAACAGATATATATAATTTTCAGTTTGTGTAGTCTTATTTACTATGATCGTAGGTTATAATTGTGATCGTTCTCAGTGTGTGGTTGGGGTAATATTAGTATACGTAGCGAATTCATCGATTCATTATTAGTTTAAATGTTTGTTTGATTTAGTTTAGTTTTGTGTGTTTGTAGGAGGATTATAGGATTATGAGGAATCCGAAGTTTAGTATCATTTCCTTTTGTAGAATGTTTGATCTGAAACTAATTCTTTTAAACACAAAATTAATTTATATATATATAAATACATGGCTAACATGCTATTTTCATGCAACATTCATAGACATGCAATTCATGCATACATTCATAGACATGCAATTCATGCATACATTCATAGACATGCAATTCATGCATACACATGCAATGATGTAGCTGTGAAGAAGTTTGATTCTGGAAAGAGAAATTTTAAATTAAATTAATGTTAAATTAAAATATTGCTGAACACTTAATTTTATGGAAAGCTCTTATAACAAAGACATTTTTTGCTATTGAAGTAAATATTAAGTTATTAAGGTAAGTAGCTACTTTGTGGGTATGCATGCATATTTGGGCCGTCGTAATCCAAGAGCTGTTCAGCTATGCTGTGCTTTCTAGGTACCTTGAACATACATTAAGAAAAGAAAACAATGAAATATTAGAAAAATGTAGATTAATAAATCAAAAGATCGACAAATATATAAAAAATAAGGTAATGCAGTTTTCTTTTAAAGCGACCTGAAAAAAATTAGATACATATGAATATCTAAATAAACATCAAAACATCAAACTATATAGGCATTATGCTTTAGACATTAAATCTGCAAAAAAAATATAAACAAATTATTAATATTAGGTATATAATTATATTATTAGGTATATCATAATGAAAATTTTATACTAAATCAATGTCAATTATTTAAGAATTTCTCAATTTCTGCATTGAATCGTCGTCGCTGGAACAGAAAGAAAAATGTGTTAACTAAGCAGCAATAAGTTTACTGTTCATTTTGGATTCTGCAAATAAAATAAATTTTAAATTATTGTAAGTAATATACATTTTAGTTCTTAAGACTAATTAATTGATAACATGCATTTTTTTTTTTTTTTTTTTTTTTTTTTTTTTTTTTTTTTTTTTTTTATATAGTAAATAAGTTTATTAATTATATGGCAATTAATTATACGGCATTAATTAAATATATACATATATACATGTGGTGTATTTTGTGGAGTTGAGAATAGGTTAAGAAGTGTGTCATGTAGAATGAGAATGATTTCTAGTGTTTTATGTTTTACGTCTGTCTCGAAGTACCATAGGATGTTTATTTTGGGATTGTGGCATTTTCCTTATATATGCCTTTTTAATTTTACTGAGGTGTACTACTTTTTTACCGTCTTCCATACGTAAGCGTACAGTATGGTTGGGGTATAATTTGTCTATTTTGTAAGGTCCAGAAAATTTATGACCAAATTTGCCCTGAGGTTTGAAAATTTTGAGGTAAACATTGTCGTTAACCTGAAATTGATGTTTAGATACATTCCGATTATAATATTTGGCTCTAGTAACTTTTGCCTTTTCCTTAGCTGAAGCGCGTACCTCTTTAATTTTATTGTACAATGTCCTTGTGTGGATATTAAAATTATCGAGGTCACGGGTTGGGAAGTTTACTAGCCAAGGAAATTTGAACTTACTCCCAAATATGAGTTCATGAGGAGAATAGCCTGTCGAGGTATTTGGGCTTGAATTGTGTGCAGCTTTTATAAGTGGTAGATATCTGTGCCACTGGTTTTGTGAGTAGTGGGAGATACTACGAGCTATCGTTTTATGGATACGTTCCAATTTGCCATTAGAAGCAGGGTGATAGGGAGTAGTGTTAACTTTTCGGATTTTCAATAGGGTGCAGATCTGAAGTATTATGGTAGAAGTGAAATTGGTACCTAAATCTGATAGTAGGTACTTGGGTGTGCCATAACGGGTAAAAATTTCATTTACAAGTATCCGCGCAATATTTTCAGCCTTTTGATTTGTCATGGGAAACATCTCGAGAAAGCGAGAATACCGGCAGATAATGGTAAGGATGTATTTGTATTCCTCACCTGTGTCTGGATTAGTGGAACCTTCCATGGGGCCTACTACATCTATAGATAAAGCCTGAAATACGTTCGTTGGCTCTTGAAAATCACCCAAGGGAGGTTTGTGAGGAATATGCGACTTACTAGTAGCGCAACTATGACAGGTTTGTACATAGTTTTGCACATCAGTAGAAATATTTGGCCAAGTGAAGAACATTTTTATTCTGTCATATGTCTTATGAATACCATAGTGTCCCGAGAGAGGATTGTCATGAAATAATCTCATGATGGTATCACGCATAGAGTTAGGCACTAGCGTGCAATTGTCAACAGTATGCACTATTAAACCCTGTTGGTCTAAGGAATAGTGGGGTGTTTGAAGTAACTTCTGACATTCAGCGTCATTACTTTGAAGTTCTAGGACTTCCAGGAGGTCTATCGTTGGATAGTATTCATCGGTTTCGGCTTGAATGCAGCCTATGTATCGACTAAGTGCGTCCGCATGTGCAATATTCTTGCCGGAACGATGCTCTATATAAAAATCAAATTCTGCCAGTTTCATGCTCCAACGGAAGAGCTTATTGTGGCTATCTTTGATGTTTTTGAGCCATTGGAGGGCTGCGTGGTCTGTAACTACCTTAAATCTGTAGCCATACAAGATATATCTATAGGTTTTACACCCAAAGACGATGGCTAACAATTCACGTTCGGTAGTACAGTATTTAGATTCTGCTTCATTAAGCACACGTGAAGCAAACGCTATGGGCCTTTCATCGCCATTAATATTTTGGCTTAGAATTGCGGAAATACCTATATTACTTGCATCCGTAGTAAGGATGAATTCATGGTCGTAATTAGGATAGGCTAGAACTGGTGGAGATATTAAGGTGGATTTGAGAGCTTGAAAAGCGTCTTGACGCTCTTGTGTCCACTGAAAATTTACACCTTTCTTTGTAAGGTCTGTGAGTGGCTTGGCAAGCTCAGAAAATTTGGGGATAAATTTCCTATAGAAACCTATGAAACCCAAAAATGCTCTGACGTCTTTTAATTTACGGGGTACAGGGTAGTTCTTAACCGATTTTAATTTTTCTTCGTCGGGTCTTATTCCGTTAGAACTAATTACATAACCCAGATATTTACAGCTGTCTTTAAAAAACTGACATTTACCCAAGTCTATACACAAGTTACCGGCCTGGAGACGCTTCATTACTTTTAATAATGCATGGAGGTGTTCGTCGAAGGTTTTCCCATGGAAGACGAGTATATCGTCTATGAAGGTGTGGCAGATGTCACCAGTATATCCGGACATAACTTTGTCCATTAAACGCTGATAAGCGCTGCTGGCGTTCTTTAAACCGAAGGGAAGAACCTTGAATTGATAGGTTCCGAAATTAGTGACGAAGGAAGTCTTTTCTTTAGATGCTTCGTCAAGGAGGATGCCGTGGAAGGCACCACTTATGTCTAAGGTGGTATAGAAACGGGTGGCATTCAGTGTGGATAGGATATGCTGTATATCCGGGAGCGGGTAAATTTCGGAAGTGGTGATGGCATTTAGTTTGCGAAGATCAACCACATACCTGTATTGTTTTCGGAGCTGTGTAATGTCTGTAACATCAACTTTAGTGTGGTCAGCGTGTTTTTTCTTAATGAGTATGACGGGGTGAGCCCAGTTGGATTTACTTTCCTCTATTATACCTCTATCAAGATTGTCTTGTATGAGGGCCTTGAGGATGGGAGCCTCGGAGTGTGCTATCTTATAGGGGCGGCTGGACACAGGGGCATGATTTTTTGTGTCAATGTGGTGAGTGACTCCAGAAAATGTTGTTTGAAAATTGTTGTCGTGTGTGAAAGCGTCATAAAAAGGAGTGAGGGCATGTAGAACTTGTTGTTGTTGTTGAGAAGAGAGATGCGTTAATTTGTTGAGAAGTTCTTGTTGAAATAGAGCGATTTCGTTTGTGTTAGTTTGATTAGCAGATTGTACTGCGTTTATGGTGTGAGTCTGTAAGTCTGTTTCAAAATCGTATTCGATATGAGCGATTGGAAAGTGTTTTTGAATAGCAATTTCGTGTGAGGTAGTGTTTATAAGGTTGATGGTGCATGTGTTGTTAGCAATATGTACGATAGAATTGGGCATGTAGAGACCCGTAGGTAAGGAAGTGTGTTGTGTAAGCAGAATTTGTGTGTCGAGAGGAATTTTTGTATATAGTGTATGTGTTTGTATTATGTGTGCGCGAGGTGGCACTATAATTTTGTGGCGAAGCTGCAGGGTTTTGGGTAAGGGTAGCTGTTGAATCGAATTGATTTGGTGCGTTTGAGCACTATTTGAAAATGGAATGTTGAATTTATTGAGCGTTAGTGTACGTGTGCGCAAATTAATAATTGCCCTATTTAATGTAAGGACATCTCTACCAAGTATTAATTGGAAATTGCCTTTTAATTGCGAAACTATGAATTCGCCAAAAAAATTGGAATTTTCGACATTGTCCGCATGCAAACGAAGGGACGTGATGCCATAATTAGGTATTACTTGGTTAGTCAGAGATTTTAAAATAATGTTGGAATGCTGAAGGTTCTTATTTCGACAAAAACTGGAATCCACTAGGCTGTGACTAGCTCCAGTGTCTACAAGGGCACGAATAAATTTTTTGCCAATTCTTAAATTTACTAACAAATTATCAGAATTGGTGAAAGCAGGTATGAGAGCCAAGGTCATAACATCAGCCGTTCGTGGGAGCGGCTGTGGGCTTAACCGTTTTTTGGCTGTATCTGGAAACATGTTCGAGCCGTATGTCCAAATTTAGAACAAAATTGGCAAGTGGGCCCATTTTGGAGGTTATGGCTACCATTATTATTATTATGACTATACTGGGGCCTATCTGAATAAGGGTTAAATCGCGAATTGTTTGAATTAATTCGAGGACTATGATTATTACTATAATATTGATTATTATTATTATAGCGATTATTACTATTTGCTCTGTGATTAAGGTTTTGAGGAATATTAAATTTCTTAGGCATTTTGCCAAAGTTAGTACGAGGTTTTGGTCTGAATTTGTTGGTGCAGTCCACGTCAAAATGTGGACCGGAACAATGGCGACAAGGTCTGTTCTTTATTACATTAAAAACTCTAGTTGGTTTTAATTGTGGCTTTTGACTTTTATTACGATGCGGGCATTCTCTGTGGAAATGCATTTGTCCACAGAAACGACAAGGAGATGGAGGTGTACGATTAGAATTTTTCGAAGTTACAGCGAAAACTGTGGGGTTTGTTTCAGAAGCCTGAACTTCTTTTAGGGCATTGGCATAGGAAAGTGCTTCATCTAATTTTTGAGGAAGCTTCGTTCGCACCTCATTACGAAGCGGTTGAGGAAGTGACTTCAAGAATGCATCAGTGGCCAGTTTATCTAAAATTGTTTGTAAGGCCTCGAGTGGGTTAGCTTGAGCTTTTAAATGAATGGCGGATTGGATATGTCTAATCATATCCGCGAATGTTTCAGGAGACTCAGTGGGCAAGGACTGAATATTAGTCATCTGTTGTAAGAGGACTAAGGGTGTTTTTTCCTTACGAAATCGGGCTAGAAGTCGCTCAGAAATTAGAGGATACGTTATATTTGTACCCTGGCGTTGTAATTCCGCTTTCTGGGTGTCGTAAAAGATTTTTGCAGACCCTGAGAGTCTAAGCGCTAATATTTCTAATTTGGCAGCGTCGTCCCAGCCAGAAAGACTAGCACAATGGCTAATTTGGTCTAGGAAATCTGACACTTTGGCTGAATTTTCGCCATCGAAGGTAGGTAAGCTATTGATTAATTGCAAATTCCTTAAGGGACTAGGTTGATTATTAATTGGAGGATTTGCTAATTGCTGCTGCGCAAGTAAATATTCTACAGCAGCGTCAATGCCCATGTCTTGTCCATTAATCTTATACATTTTGTCAGTGAACGAATTGCTTGGGGAAAGATTATATTTTTCAAGACGTCTACGTAATTGGAGTAAATTGCCTCCAACAGAAAGTTTATTATCGCGTAATATCTTTATAATTTGGGATCTATTAAGTACACTCATAAATTCAAAATTCGAAAGGGATTGAGGTACAATTACAAAAATTTAAAAATGAAATTCACTAGAAAATTCAATAATGGGAAATATTGAAGATATTTCCGCTGAGAAAGTAATTTAAAAAAAAGCAATCAAATTATCTGATAGATAATTTGTTTAATTATGAAATTAAAATTTTTACGTACTTGTAAATTGTGGATTCTCGTTGAAAATATCCCAAACAGCTGGCACCAATGTAATGTAATGGTGTGGAGTTGTATTTGTAGTAGTGGTAGTGTGTAGCACGAGCGTTTTAGTGAAAAGGGCTTATAGTTTGTAATTTTAAAAGAGAATGAAGTTTAGTAATAATTGAGAAGTCACCACTGTTTTATATAATAAATATAATCTTTCAAATAATAACTACAAGTTAATTGATCATTATAAGCTTATTTAAATATATTGTGAAACTGGCACTGATGTTTTCACTTTGGTAGCTAGAACGAGTCTGTCTTAAAATATCTCTTCTCTTTGTCCGTTTAGTGCCTCCCTTGTTAGTAGAAGGGGTCAGAACAAAGCCATAAAGGTTCTTGGACATTCCTAGTAACGGTATTCGTATTACCTGGCTGGTCCCTTCGCAACTTATTTTGATAATTTATATTCATTTAAAATTTAATATTATTTCAAGTT
>JAAEAF010013399.1:0-16729 GCA_011037195.1 Triatoma infestans | reverse complement strand
TTTAAGTATAAAGATGACTTGGTGTATAAGTAAGAACGATATTAAGGTTAATTATATAATTATTACATAAGTAGGATATAACTTATTACATAAGTAGGTTATAAAGTGGTTAGTAGAAGGTTAAAAGTGGGTAAGGTTATGTTAAGGAGTTTTGTTTTGGTAAAGTGGCAAGTTTATACATGCCATTTATATATTGTTGGACAATTAAACTTGAAGCCCTGGTAACATTAGCGCTGTGCCTGGTGTTGCCCAATCTACAACTACCTAGTAGTACGACCCTAATTGTATTACGTAGCTCTTTAACACAAGTACAAACTTGCATCAAAACCCTTCTTCTCCCATTGTTTCTTATGTCTACAAACATTTCGGTACATAAAGTGCTACCTAGTGTGACAAAACATTAAATTATTTACCTGTATATACGTATGTAACGCAATATGAGGTATAATACTCTAAATAACTGTTTACATGCTATAGTATAATTAAGTGCTCTCTGGAAATTCCATTCAAAATAACTTCCTAAATGCTTAGAAAATGATAATACATAAACTTTGGAGAAAATGAGTTTCTGCAGGTGACTTCCTTAACATAAATTTACAAATTGATGCTAAGTCATTTTTACTTTCACCTATTCTCTGGTAAGGGGAAGTATTACGATCGTGCCAGATTTCGAAATTATGTTTTAAATGGAAATACATGAATTTGAGGTCCCCTGCATACGAAAAAATTTTTAGCGAATGATCTGTTTGTATGTGTGTTAACAGGATACCCCACCCACGAAAAGTCGTAGGAGGCTCAAACTTAGGTATTACCACCAAATCAGAGACGAAGTTTTCGGGCAAAATCCTTAAGTGCGACTTTATTCAGTTTTTCGTGATTGTCTTGAGATTTTCTTTAAACTTGGTATACTATCTACTTACATAAAAAAGTATCACTTTGAAACATTTTTTCGAGAAAATTGATATTTTTACGGTTGAGGGGGGACTTCAAAACCTTTATGCTTTCCTCTAAAGTCCTACTTCAGTATAATATATGATTTTGCCAACTGTATAATTCCAAATTTGAAGAAAATCGGTTTACCGGAAGTGCGATTTTACACAAAAGGTTTTTCAGTTACATGGAATTTTCTCGAAAACGGTTACAACGATTTTCTTTAAACTTGTTATGCTTGCTGCATAGATAGAAATGTATCACTTTTATTTGAGACATTTTTCTGAAAAAATTGATTTTAGAGGTACATTTAGAGAGAGGGTCTGTCGGTTAGTTTAAATTTAAATTTGCACAAGTTTTGTTAGTTTTGACATAGAGCGCTCTATATTATGCCGCTTAGATATACATGTAAAATCCCCACCACCATTATTATGGCCAACCAAACTAAACATTGTAACCACTTTATAAAGAAAATTTCTTGATTAAGTGGTGTGAGTGTTTCATACCGGATTTTTTCCCTGTTTTTTAGTACATAACATATCAACAAGTGAACGTGATGTGTAATGAGGATCGAAGTATGCGCTTTGGCCTAAGACGGTTAGCGCGCACTCATTGGCATGAAGTCGTGAAACGACCATCCTGCGAAGTCAATAATAAGCCATTATCGACTTCAATACATGTATCTCAAGTTCGCCGTCCTCAGATATTCAGATAATCGCGCGGCCATCGATGCCTCAGTCGTCTCGGTGGATATTTGGGATTAATGGAAGTAGATTAGGAGATTTGAATGAGTGGATAATTTGGATGGTAGCGGGATTCAGCTAAAGCGGATACGAAGGGAATTTTAAGGTCAGTGTAGATTGTGAGTGAGTACTCTTAAAAGGGAGTACTGACTACAGTGCGGACGAATTTAAAATTTTGGATTGTAGGGACTGACAATAGATTTGTGTCAAAAACTAACAAAAAACACTCGTAAACTTAATTTTTCCATAAAATGTTTCAAATACAAAACGATAGTTTCAACATATCTGTGCAGTTAGTATTGCAGCTGGTATATTGGTTAACCGGAAAATTGTTGAAGCCGTTTTCCACGAAATCGTAAAAAAAGAAATAATGAATAATCCGATTCGATGAAATGGCAGTTCTCGGTTGAGGGATTTTTCGACCGATTTGAGTTTGCAATAACTACTCTGCGATTTTTGCTTCCTTTGGAGAGTTTTTTTACACAAAAACACAAAATTACTTTTCATACGGAACAATCTATCCCCACTACTGGAAATTGGTCAAATTTTGTTGTTCAATATCTGGCGCATTTACAGCATGGCTGGGGCATCTGTACAGAACAATAAAAACTTTTACATATATATTGCTAAAGAATATGTACAAATCTTTTGTACATAAATGATGCAAAGTTTTTTTTTGTTATTCTTGTATAGAACACCAGGAAGCACTAGTAGTAGTAGATAGCACAAGACATAAAAGTAGTTAGTGGGAGGAAGAAAAAGGCAACAAGAGTTTACCACCCCTCTACTTTATATATATATATATATATATACGAATTGGTTTAGGTCATTGCTGGTGGTCCAGTTTGTGTTTGGTGGGAGAGAATGTTTGTTGGATGCTGCAGAAAGAAGAAAGACACTGTTCAGGACGAATGACATTCTGTTATTGTACACTATTATGGATATAAGAGAATTGACCACCCCTTTCTATTTGTCGGTGCTTTACTTTCTTCTCTTTCTCTTTTGAAAGCATTTAAAGGAGATGGAGAAAGAAGACTGGGAAAAAAGAAAAAGCTTGCAGAGATGAGATATACTTCAGGAAAAAAAAAGAAAAGAGAATTCGACCAGAGGTTAGAAGAAAGAAGAGATGGGATACGTAGAGATACTGCTTATAACTGTTTCAGAGACAAGACAGACATACAGCGAGAGAAATAATGCTCAACCTACTGGGAGAAAGCCAAACTCCCAGCCAACTCTCTCTTACACTCTCTCCTTCTCTCGCCCAGTACAATCCTAGGAAATTGCCTACGTGAGGCACAGCACTAACAGATGTCACATACCACCACCATTACTATCACTAAAACGTTATCCCCACCACTTATCCATCCGCCACTCCCGCCCCACTACCAACCCCTTCTCCACCCAGTGCACACGTTCTCAAAAACATTTTGCCCTGCTGCCTTTGCTGCTGTCCCAAAGTCCCCCCACCGACTCGGCTGACTGAAACCCAAACTAGTTTTTTTTATACTACATTAATTCATACCGAAACTTCAAACCAACTCTGCCGGGAGGGTGTGTTGCACTCTACAACAAAACATCCCTCCTACCGCACTCCTAGTGCATCACCCCCAACTGTTATGTATTCATATCCCACTCACCAGATTTAAATGAATACTAATTCCCCTATACACATACTCTAGGAAAAAAAATCTACAAATATACGTCAAAACTATAAAATCTTCTTTCCCCGAGCTCATTTTTCTTAATTTTATTATTTCTGTTGTGAGCTAAATAAAAAAAAAATAATCAAATATAATCTTAAAAATCTATGTTAATATCACAAACAAAAAAAAAGTAATAGAATCTAGCCTGAAAATTCGCCACACAAAATCTGGACTGGGATGTCCAATATCAGCCGTATTGGGGGTCACCATCTGCCTCTAAGCGCACTTCAACTACGCGTAATCTTTTTTGAAGGGAAGGGATTACCTCAGTGATAGCGCGCTGGACTAGCAACGCGGAGATCACGGGTTCGAATCCAGCCGTGCTACCCTTAGATTTTCTCTTCCTAGGAGCTCCTACAGCTCACTGTCCGGTGATGGACAGTGTTGTCTGTAACGGGAGAACACTGCCCAGAGGCCGGCAGTGCACTCAGATGTTGAGTGTGAAAATGATCACAGATGTTGAGACGCCTTAAATAAATAATAAAAAAAATGTTTTCTGTCACGCCCACTGTATTGGCGAATGGACTTCAATTTGGACTTCTTTAGCAGGTATGTTTATGGACCATTCCTCTCCTTTCCCCCTGACCTTACTGGTCCCCTCCCATGCAAGCAACGCTTCGTTGTTGCAAGAAGGGGATTGATACTAACCCATTCAAGTTGTCTTGCAAACCTGTCAGCAGAAGAAGTGCCCTAAGGCACAACCATTGAAGGGCAGTTTGAGTGCGCCTAACCAGCGCATGGGGCCAAACACTAAGTCACCCCTATTATTGGAAGTAAAAGAAGGCAAACCACGACCACTAAGAGTCCAAACCACAATTGCAACACCTGGGCTTGAATTTGTATTTATTTGTTAGCCAATTTTTCCTGAAGTTGTCTCTCTAGAGCATGGGTCGGCAACCGCGGCACGTTGCAAGTTTTTGTGCGGCCCACCATGCAAATTTACAATCAGGCAATGTATATACAAATAATTTGGATGAAAATAATTTTCTTTCTGTTAGATCTACCAGAAAATAAATTTCCTAATTTAAGAAATTTTGAAAAAATCAATGATTTGCATTTTTTTCGAGCAATAATTTATGCGAACAAACTAAAAAATTCAAAGAATGAATTTCATAAAATCCAAATACAAAACGAGATTGACCGATGAAAATTTGCAAAACATTTTGAGGATTTCAGTTTCTCCAACCCAACCCGACATAAATGAATTATAGAAAAACATTCAAGAATAAAAATCGCATTAACTTTTATTGTTATTTTTATTTGAATAAAATAAATTATTTTCTTTTTAAACAATTGTCACTTTTTGTTCTCTGACGTTATTATAGCATGTAAATAAAACTGTTACTAGTTTTTTTAAATATTATTTATGTTTGATTAAAAAAAAAAAACACTATATAAGCTGCATACTACATTACAAAACGTCTGACTGTGTGGCCCGCTCAAAAATATTTTTTTTTTGTAAATGGCTCGCCGCCCAGAAAGGTTGCCGACCCCTGCTCTAAAGGCAGGAGAAACTGACGTAAAAAGCCGAAAATTTGTGGCCAGAATTGCCAGATCAACTTTGACGAGTTAAGTATCAACATCAACTTCGTATGGTTCATCCTGCTAGCCACACTAACTAGTCACATGGCTCTTCAAGCAGCTCACAGCCAACACTACCATTCTACATTCATCATGTTACCATCATCACCACTTTTCGCTTCGTCATTCTACTCTTTATATACTTTTCTATACTCACATAAGTAAATCGTAATATATGAATTGCTAATGAAATATCAGTGCGTGTGTTCATCATTTACATCAATCACCAACCTTCATTATGCTAACATTGCAGTGTAAGTTGTCCCACTTAAGGATCGTATGAAAGTGCTTTTTTCCGAACAAGATTCTGAGTTTTTCCGGATTTTCTCAAAAAAGTATTCCAACGATTTCCATTAAACTTGTAAAAATAACTGCACTTAAATAAATCTATAATTTTTATTTGAAAAATTGTATGAAAAACAAAATAATAATAATTTTCAGGCGAGATGTTTGCACAATGAAGGGAAGCCCCCCCCCCTAATGCCACTTCTAAAATCAATTTTCTCCTGAAAAAATGTTCCCATGGATACTATCACATGTTGGCAATATAATCTCGAGATAATTTGAAAAGAAAAATCTGAAGACGAGGCAGTATCAATATCTATAAGTTATCATTTTTATTATTTTCTTCAATATTTGCCTAAATTTGCTTCGTCCCCCTCCACCACCGAGAAGGAGACATGCTGTTGACGGATATTTAAAATGATGTATAATGCACATATCATTCATAATATATACATACAGTACCCGAAGGGAGGGGCGGAGAATTAGTCCATCTTCCATTCAGTTTTAGATAATTTAAGTCACCATTGTATTGGTGTCCATAGTAACAATTTTAGGCCATGTTGTATGGAATAAAATAAATAAATAAATAATCAGCTGGGTTAGTTGTTTTAAAGATAGGGATAGAATAAATAATTACACATACGATAATCAACAGGTTTAGGAATTTAAATATTAAATCGTTTTTTAACCCCTCCCTCCAAAAAAATACTTTTTTTTTAAATTTCCGTTGTCACAGAGATTTCGTCCGGACAGACCAGCGATCCACCACAATTCTAGATAATCAAGACACAAGAATAAACTTTGTATGCTGAAATGTTCTAAAATTTCAAACTTTCATTCGATCTTTTATTTATTTGTTAAAAGCAGCAACAGCTGATAGCCACAGAAAGTTTCGATCGTTTAGAAATACGTTAATCACAATTTCTCTCGATATTGTCATCCCTTAATAAATCGTAGGGAAATTTAACAACGATAACAGTAAATTTTGATGTGAAACAATTAAAGTGTAATTATTGTCAAATTTTCTAAAATGTGGGAAATTGTTACTAGTTTTCCCCAACAACCGACGACCTCCAACACCCTAGGAAAATAATTTTTTTCAGAAAAATGGAAAATGTTCTAGATAAAGGTGATACATTTCTATCTATTCAGCAAGTTTACAGAAAATCATTGTAACCGTTTTTGAAAAAATTATTGGAAAATTATGGGTAAATGTTGGTTCTCTCAGCACATAGAAAAACTAGTTCGTGAATATTATTACGTTCTAATTTTAGCAGATAACGCTTCCATTAATCACCGATAATGAATGAAAACTAATGTCATTAACCTTCTTTAAAAAACTCAATTTTTTTGCGCAATAATAAATTCAAAGTTTTAAAAAATTATATAGCATATTTGCATGTCCAGTAGATGAATTCATCCGGTACCATAATCTGGTTACCGGGAAATTAGAACACTGCAGGAACTCTGGTGGGAGACCTTGCAGGTCTTGCTGAAATAAGTTGGGTAAAGGGGTAGTGTAGCATCCCAAGACAGAAAAACAAGTAATTCTTGTGTAAAAATAACTTTATTGAAGGATTAGCTGCTCCCCAGTCCTTCTGCCTCACAACTGGACTTGAAAACACTCAATGACTGTGGGCAAGCTCTGGGAATCGCACCGTTTGTCCGAAGTTCAAACAATCCCTTCCAGAGCTGACCATGAGGTTGCTGGTTAGAAGATGTTGTCACATAAGTCGCAGGACCACTACAATAAGGCAGATTGTAGAATCTGAAAATCTGTTGGCAAATGAATGAATGGATATTATAATAACGATTGAGGGGAAACCGATGAACGCTCAATTTGAGCTTGAGACGATATGAAACCAAATAAGGTACAAAAGTACTTGAGTATTATTAGACACTGATGCACAATAAAAAATGTTGAAGTGTATATACCCTGAGGTATGAAGTTAGATGTCTTGAAGAGGGATTTATTAGGCGGAAGTTAGTTTAGAGAGTTATTGCTTGAATTACTAACACTGAATTTATAAATATAGACTATATTTTTACAATAATTTAAATGTGAGAAATGGTAACTATTAACATGCAATAATTATAAATAAATAGGAGATAAACAACAAATAATTTAAAATGATTTAAATAAACTAATATGCACAACTATGAAAATAATTATAAGTTTAACCTTGTACAGGGACGCGCTCTCGTACTGTAATGATATATACTGATAGACTGAAGCTATAGTGATATAATGATAATACTGGTGATACTGATGATACTGTAGCTACTCATATAATGATCCCCTCCTCCAATGGGGCGAAGTTTATATTAGTATTACTCACAACTCACACTAAGACATCTCTCGTAGTGTGCGACCTTGGCCAGGTCGGCGACCAATGTCATTTAGGTCAGTGGCCAGCTTTATCGGTGCTTGTCTTTGATGTAATGTATTGACCCTTGTATTGAAAAGGGTTTTTGTTTGGCCGCGGCCCTTGTCTTGAAGACAGCGGCCGGCTGGGCCACTAGTTATAAATTATCCTTTCTTCCTGCCATCCTTTGTGAAGATAGCGGCTGGCTGGAGCCACTTTAACATTGCTATGTCCCTGATATGTCATTACACTTGCCTAGAAATGTTACAGCCTCTCACACTTCAGTAAATAAGAAATCGTTCTCTGTGGTGAATAGATTACGTCCAGCCGGAACACATTATTTAAGTAGACAGTCAAGAGACACCTATCTTGAAGTAAAGGTAAAAATTTAATAGTACATGTGAGTATTAAACTGATGCTGAAGGCGCTAATAGAAACACGGTAGATTACCTTTATGGCGATTTCATGTATCGCACAAGTGGCATCTGCCAGCTTATAATAACTAAAATTAAATAGTGACTTACAGATATAAAGATTGGGAAAGATAGGAAAATTATCTTTACTCACAGATGGTTGTATGAAGTTAATATAAGCACATTGCTTCTGCACATTGCACATTGCATCTGCCAGGTTCTCCTCGCGGGGAGAAAAGAAGTATTAATTATCCCCCTGCCTGGGATGTGGCAGAACCTAGGAGTAGGCGGTCAAACTAAAAATGTTACGGATTTCGTCTGCACAACAATATACCTTAAAACCCCAGCAATACGTAACAAATTATTTTAGCTATTTTTCGAGAAAATACCTCACTTCTTGGAAAAAAAATTCCTTCGAAACCCATGCTTTAAAGTCGAACTTCCGGGTAAAAACGATTTTTTGTCAAACTTGGTAATTCTAGCAATGCATCTTATTAATGTTATATACGCAGTGAAAATAACCGTTGACTATATTAAAATTATCTTTATAAGAATGCTTAATGTTGCATTAAATACAAGGTGTACACAACCTTATGATAGGTTTACGAAGTTAAGGAAAATTGAAGTTGATCAGAGAAATAAAGTATAAACTTTCAAATTTAAAGCAATTTTATAATTTCCAATTGTTGCCACCGCAGTAAGCGAAACTCGTCTCAGTATATACAATCGTCTGAGTTACTTTATTTTTACTTTCTCATTGCATTTACTTCCTCTGAGAGCAAGTATTGCGGTCGAGTAACATTTTCGAAATTCAGTTTTCAGCGGTAGTACATGAATTGTGGGCCCCTGAGTCTAAAAAATGTGAAACATTCACACGATGAAAAAATGATTGGGGATTTCACTTGTATACCTTATGTGGAGTGCTCTATTTCAAAACCAACAATGCTGGGGCAAATTAAAATTGTAACTAACTGACAAACCTCCAACACCCCTCAAAAATCATTTTTTTCAGAAAAATCTTTCAGATAAAAGTGATAGGTTTCTATCTATTCAGCAAATATTGCAAGTTTATAGAAAATTGTTGTAACCGTTGTTAAGAAAACTCCAAAAAACTATAAAAAACCTATTCTCTAAAATCGCACTTCCGCTTAACCAATTTTCTTAGTTCGACGTTAAGCGCCTGAAAATAGAGGCATTACTGTAATTATTTTTTTTTTTTACTTTTTAATTAGATAAAACTCGTGTGAATGTTTCACTTTAATTTTTTTTTGTTTTCCTGAACATTGCCACATCACATTAATAGAGTATTTGTGTTAATGTAATTGTAATAGCATCCAAAGAACGGATTCGTAGCAGGGAGACAAAATGACAGGACCACTCTCTCGGACTGGAGTGGGAGAAACATATAAATACAGCGACGGGAGACAGAACAGGGTACAGTTCATACTACTGAGTTCATCACTACGTGTCATTACTCCTTTTTCTTTCTACCACACTCTATCGTTTCAAGTGTAAAGTCCAGGCAGTCAGTGTCACTTATTATCTTATAGTGAGTTAACCATATTTAGTTAATTCATTTGATCCAGACCATTTCTCTCCTTCTACAACCCCATTATATAATTCTATCTCTGAACGCTTCAATAAAGTCAATCTGGTCTTTGTAAAGTGGCATTGTTTTATATACATATATATAGTTATGTTACCCGACTGTAGAGTTCAGAACAGCAGGACTAGTGTTCACATATACACTTACATATATACATATAGAATAATATGTATATTTCAGACAGACATGCTTATACAGTTCCGTTGTTCTGTTAATTGGAGGAGTTGCAGAGAGAGAGAGAGAGAGACTGTTTGATTGTATAGTTATACTTCCCTCACTATAGAATAGTGTTATAGTATTGTATAATGGTGCTTTAAATAGTGATTCGGGAAAATATGTGGATCCCTCATTTTGGTGCCAATAGCACTAACTAAACTTGTTGTTTACCATACCAGTAGTAGGGCAATGAATGTTGTATAATATCGGTTACCCGTATCTAAGTACCACTCCATATAGTCATATTTATACACTCTAAAGCAATATAAAAGATAACTCTAAAGTTATAATCATATATAATACATGTCATTTAAATTTTACAACAGTCCAAAATTGGCAAAATGGACAAAGTTGGTAATTATAGGCAGCGCTACTGTATATGTTATAAGGGAAGTGTAACAAAATGATCTATGAATATCAAGATATGTTAACGTGGAAGAAAATGGGATGGCCGACACCCTGGCAAGGAAAGGCGCTGCACTTCCTTTTTGGGACCTGAACCTTTCTGTGAAATAAATGAAAAGTCTCTTCGCGAAGAACTTAGAAATCAGGAGGAAATGAAGAGTGCACAACTCTGGAAAAAACCTCTCAGAATTGAAGCTATGACCTGTATGGGCGCAGTTGTAACCAGAAAAGATTTGAAGGGTGCATCAGTCTGAGTAAAACTAGGCTTCGCATGCTGACTGGTTGACTGGTTTTCTCACGAAGTGGGTGTAGAATCAGGGGGCATCTGAAGCTGGGCCAAGAATACGACGATAAGTAGTGAGATGGAGTGGGACTTCAATACATCTCCTTACGGACTGCGATCCTATCATCCAGAGAATATTCATAAAGCAGCTTTCAGAGAAGCTTCTAGAGAAGCCTAGATAGTTACCCAAGCGTTGCAGGAAGATATACTCTCCGTAGAATGTTCTCAGAGCCTGAGATTCCTCAGAGATCTTAATCTGGAAGGGGTGCTTAACTCCTTATTGTAGGTGAGTAGTCTCACTCTTAGCACCTGTGGGGTGGTACATTAGATATGTTATGGTCGCACTGTACCTCAAGGGAAATTACCCCTAAACTGCAACGGACTTTCGCGGGAAAGAAAAAAAAAATCTCTGATACATATTTAATCTTACAGAGGCCTGTGGTGCGCCCAATAATACAGTTTAAAGCCAGCGAAGACACGTTGTTAGCTCTCAACAAAATTAAGAATAGTTTGAAAATTTAAGCCTAAATCTGAATTTTCTCATAACTAAAACTAACTTTTTCGGAAAATGATATAAATAATTGTGAAAATGTTTCAACACCTTATAGTTAGCATTTCAACAATTTTTCGAAAAAGTTCCTTCCCTCTCTCCCCCCCACAAACTCCGCTACCTATTCCATAAAATTCGCAATTCCGGTTAGCCAAATTTCTCCAAAGTTAGAATTCCAGCAATTCTTTTTAATGAACCTTAACTTTTATGTGATAAAAAAAAACCATCGTTTTTTCCAAAGTGACACATTCGAGCGAAACCTAACATTAGTACCTTCCCCTCCGAGTACTCGGACAAAAACATTTTTCTGGAAAATGTATAAAATTAAAGTGAAAGGTTGGGTGTGAAATTAGTGTGCGAAGTTAAAGAAAAGTTGCTGAGATATTTTCGATAAAATGGTGAAAAAACTGAAAAAGTAAGGTCATACTTGAGTTTTAAAGGATTATGGCCAAAATCTTAGTTTCGGATGCTATGACGATCTCTAAACAGGATATCAAAGTTTATCAAGATTTTTCTTTGTCGTGTTCTTTTTATATATATATATGTATTACTTAATTAGGGGTGGGTGTTGGTGTAGTGGTTATGAGCATGGATTTGTAAGTGGGAGGACCCCAATTCGAGTCCAGCGTATAACTAAATTTTATATTTGTTTAAAAAATGTTATTAGTAAAGTAAGTGTGTTCGCCCCCGTCCACGACACCTAATTTGGTAGTTGGACGTTAAGCCCGCCTGAATAAAGAGGCATTACTTTACTTTACTTTTTACTTAATTAGATGGTTAGATTCTGCACCCAAATTAGTCTGACAAGATTTCAATTAAAACATCTGCCAATCAGATCCTCATAAGATGTAATAATTTCAATCAAAATTTTTTACTTTCTTTTTATTCTGGTAAGAGGAAATACTGCCAGATTATTTGGTGATCTATCTACAGTTTGTTTAGTAATCTTGAATCTTGACATATTTTCGACATAGATTACAGCCCACTAGGTAATTTTTTCGACTATTTGTTCGCGAAATAAAAAATTTGATATTCCTAACATGTTTAATACTTGAGACATACATATGTATCTCTGTCGGACTGAAGAGATATTGAAATATACATCAGGCAAAAAATCAATACCAGAAAAACTAGCCGACAAATAAAGTTCAGCAAAACGACCTTTTCTTTGTTCTGATTGTAAATATTGATACTGTAATTTTTTAGCTTCCCCCTTCCAACTTTTGTATTTTGAAGACACAGGAAGTTTGTCAAGCTGATGTGATTATATTGTGCACTGACCGGCATTCTTCTTCTGATGTTTTATCTCTGATAATAGAGTTAGTACTGTGTCCTGCCAACACAGGCTGACAATCTCCTGAGGCTTCGTTTTAAAAATTAAAAATGTTACCCATCATTGATATGACCTTTTTGCGCTTTGATTTAGATTTAATTTTGTCCATTGATTTTGTTTATTATTTTGTATTCAAAGTGATATCTGCTTATCATTCATTATTAACTATTATTACAATGTAAATTAATTAAATTAAAATATTTTATAATATCCTAAAGGCCTTAATATGATCTCCAAAATACATATTATCTTATTAATTTAAAGCACACTTTTATTATTCGGTTATCTAATATAATAACATATTATTGTAAATTAATTGAAATGAGAAACGAAAATCACTGAAAGTGAAAGTTTATGTTCCAGTTGGTTTAAAATTCGCAAGATATCGGTATCGGTTCAAATCGATATCCACAATATCGTTTTACTTTTATATATATATAAAAGTCGTGTTCTATATATATATATATATACTCAATTTTACTAGTCCACTACATAGAATAAATAATGTATTAATCAATGAATTAAACATATTGTAAAAATTTCGAGTGTGAAGAAAATTGAGAAATACTGTTAGTATTTCTGACAGTATTTTGTGAGCGTTTTTACATTTTAATTAACTATCATTAATAATAAAAATTAATCTTTAAATTAATTTAACTTTGAGGAAGGAAGTATTTTCAACTATAAACTGTGAAACGTTCGTCGCGTGTATATTAAAAAAAAAAAAAAAGGAAAATATTTATGCATAAACAATAGCTTCCTATTTAATAATAGCTGTGAATGTTTTCATATTAGTCACACTATGTTGGTTGCACTGTTTTTATAGCGGAAGAAAATGCTTGACGGAAAAATACAATACAATAAAACTTAAAAAGTAAAACAAAAACAAATTGAAACAAGAATAACTTGATCTGCTAATAATAATTATTTTACTTTACTTCCTTTTTGTTTTAGCGGAATTTATTACTATCGTGTGGAATTTTCAAAATTGTTTGAGTTTTCACCGGCAATGCAAGTTTTGAACAAGATGGTTTTGGTCACTATTCATCAATCTAGATGCAACTGTAGTGAATTTTTTTTCTTCTGAAGTTTTTCGCGATTTTCTCAAAAATAGTTCCAAGAATTTCCTTTTAACCGAAAAATACTAACTACTCACATAAAGTCATAACTTTTATTGGAAATATTTTTTCAGGCAATTTGTGTTTGAAACGTTGTGTGGTGCCGCAACGTGAAACTTTCCACTAAAGTCTCTTTTCAGCACAATATACTGTACAGGATAGAACGGAATAAAGATACGGAGAATGGTCCCAACAACCTGTAATCATCGCGCACAAAAAATCCTCAAGTCAATTTACGATAACTGCTGGCTCAGAGCATATACGCAAGTTTGATGCTTATAAGCAGACTCCTAAGTAGCCTGAATAGCGTCTCGCCGGGCCATACAACCCCAGTTAGTGGAATCCAGCCCTCGACATAGTATGGGCAAAAAGTGGTGTTTCTTCCTTAGTCAAACAAAATCTGCAATTACTAATTGGCCAGACCAAATAGACTTAAATGCTTAGAATCATAAAGACCACGCCTGGTCTGGTTGAGCTAGTCTGTCGTAAGTTGCAGAAACTTCTTAAGCCGCAGAGGCTGATCTTCCAATGAACTCTTTCGCCTAGGCCAATAATCCTCCACCACCAGGCTGCAAACCCAGTACGTAAAAACTGATTTGGTCACAGCTCTGGGAGTAAGGTTCCAGACCCATAAAAGAGCTATTTGAATTTTCTCGTCCGCTTTCTCATTGCCCTTATACCTACAAGGCATCCAGGATAGAATAAACCTATTAGAGTTGTCCACATCCAGCCATCTGTACGACAACAATGTACATTAGAAGCATTGCTGGAATAGCAGATTTAAGATCATTTATCCAAGGAACGACTTTACAGAACAGTTTTTTGACATTTTCGTAATTTCCCCCGAAAATCGCTCCAACAGTCTCCTTCAAACTTGGAATGCAACCTACACCTATGAAAACTGTTACCTTTATTTGAAACATTTTTCGGGAAAAATTAACTATTAATTGATTGGAAACACCTGGCAATGCAGGTAGACTGATGAATGTCAAAGTTTTCATTCCAAACAACTTTGTAAATTAATAAATTTGTTTAGTAGGTAAGTTGTAGAGGAAAACAATTTATTTATGTATATTACGTTGAACAAGATGGCGGTGGAAATTGGTGAAGATGAATTTTCCTTTTTAGACTAAGTATACAGGGTGAGTACGTTGGCAGGAGTGGCAAAAATATGGTATGCAATCATTTTTATGAATGGATAGTGAAAAGTAAAAGATGAGCTTCATATATATATTTCCATGGTGACGTAATGAAATGTTTTGTAAGAGAAAATATGGCGTCCTAAATGAATTGTCAGTGTGGGTGTGTTTAGGCCCAAAAGAATTTTTGGCGATTCATGTTGGTTAATAATAGAAGTGGCAAAATTATCATTTATATGTAATATTACGTACAGACAATAATACTGTACACGGTTAACAGACATGCAGGAAGTTGGAGAGTTAGTGAACAGGAAGAAGGTGAGTAAAAGAAAATAGGAACACAGGAGTGAATTGCTAGAGTGAGAGACCAGGAGAAGTGCAAAGAGAGTTCTAAATGAAAACTGTCCTCAGAGATGTAATGAGATCTTAGAACTGAGTGGGCAAACGGTGATAGAAGGGAGAATTTTTTGATAGTGTGCGCAGAAAATGTTCGTCAACTAGATGCCAGATGTAATAGTGCGTTTGCGTGTGTGTGTGTAAAACTCAGGGACCAGCCAAGCAAGGAACTACGTGAGATGAGTAAAAGTCCATCCGGGCGGCCCCCTCTCCGCCACCCGAAAAGCAGGATTAGCGTCTGCAGGTTCCACTCCTATTCCGAGTTCTTCCAAGTTCTCTACGTCTTCACATGACTCTTAACATCCTGCAGAAGCAAAGACTAGAGGTGGTGGGGGGAGGGTGGGTGTTTCTATATAGGTAGGAGAGTGGGATATGTTGAAAGCTAGTGTGTAGGCAAGAAGAGGTGATGACAAAACAAAGAAGAGGCGGACTGGAAAGTAGGATAACACCTGTTAGCAGTTTTTACACGCCGTGTTGTATTCTGTTACTATCTTTCCTGCTACCCCCTCTCTCTGTCTAATGACATTAGCTCAAGCTGAGTAAGAGGTAACATACTGACTAAACCCTTCTTTTAGTCATTTCTCACTTACAACTCATATTACCCACCCACACACAAACACACACCACACAAACCAGATCTATATTATATATATAATATATACTCACCTCACAGTAAAGGATTTTCTAAAACAAAACATTGCCGTAGGTTCTATATAAAGCACAAACACACCCACACACACACACACACACACACATACACACACACACATGTTTGCTCTATTACTCATCTTTTCTCACTATAATCTTTATATTGAAAGTTTTACGCTACATTCAATACTTATATTTAGTTCGTTGGAACAATTTTTAATTTCTGTATTGTCAGCAGAGTGGTGAGGAGAAGACATTAGTGAACCGTACACATACGCTGATTTAAAACAACTAACTTTATTTTAACATACATTTATTATTAGTTGGGGGATGACTGGCAGAGCTCCCGCAATCGATTGAACTTTCTTGTAACTATTTATTTTCTTGTAACTATTTATTTGCGTTGATAATATTCTATCACCCTCTCTATCAACACAAATAATGCTGTAACGATAACAAAAAAAATTTTAATCACTAGTTTTGTTTTAAATTTAACATTTCAATAGCTTTTATAAACTTGGTTTTTGCTAACGCTCTTGCAAGTATATATTAGCTAACATATTGTTTTATATATATATATATATATATATTATTTTAATTTCATTTTTTTGGATGGTACTGAATATCAATGTGTTTACTACGTTTATGAAACAATGCATTTTAGCTAGAGCTATAGCACTCTGATTATCACAAAGCAAACTCAACAGGGGATTCCACAACACCATACAACTGCATGTGCACTAATACTTTTGATGTAAATGATTTCTGTCGATGCTTCGGTCAGAGCGATGTATTCGGGTTCCATAGTCGATAATGAGACTGTTGGTTGCTTCCTTGATCTCCAGCTTATTGCATCACCAGCCAACGAAGTACGCTGCCTGAGCATGATCGACGATCCTCCTCATCGCTTCCCCAATCTGAGTCGCTATATGCGTTCAACTTTTGTTTATTCTTTTCACATTTGATACCATTATTTGTTGTATTCTTCAGGTAACGAAGTACTCTTTTGCCTAA
>JAAEAF010013398.1:7500-13671 GCA_011037195.1 Triatoma infestans | reverse complement strand
GCTCATATTTACTCTAATAAACCCAACCTTTAAAAAAAAAAAATTGCGAGTTGATATTCTATTAGGTGGTTTACTATCTATGTAACTTATGTTAAACACAACTAAGTTTTTTTCGTTCAGAATTTTTGCAAACGTCCAGTTTCCTTATTTTAGGTCATATTCTGTTATAATCTGGCTCGGTGTCCTCACACGATGGACTAGTGGTTAGCGCAATCGCCTTCCGTTCGAGAATTCAGGGTTCGATTCTCGTGAGGGGAAAGTTGGTGTTGACCCAGCATCGTGATAAAAGTGGGAAGCTACAGTTAGTAGCGCCCTAAGTAGCACCAAACAAAACGGCGTAGGAACTGCGGTGTGCTTACCACAAGCCCTCCTATTCAAATCGCCGTCTGGCAAGCTTTGGCCCTTCATGGGCTGTTGCGCCATAATTTTATTTTTTTTTCTGAGCTTAGTGTTTCTGTCCACTTAATAAAATCATAAAGTTTACTGTTTTTTTAAGGGTTGTTCCACTTTTAGTGGGTTTCCTCTACCTATAAATTTCTTCCATTCCGTTCTATCTAAAGCTTGCTCTTTGTTCAATCCATTTCCAACCAAACACTCTTGTATTTCGTCCATCCATTTTTTTCCTGAGTCTTCCCCTTTTCCTTCTTCCTTCTACTTCTCATTCCAAAATTTCCTTTGGTAGTCTTTCATCTGCCATCCTTTTTACATCCCTAAACCAACGTAACATCTACCTTTTTACTATCTCCAAAAGATTTTCCTTCACGTTCATCATACTTCTTAAGTGAACATGTTTATTTTTTCTCTTCTGGACTTCCTTGCTGAGCGCTTCCAGAAGTCCATTTCGACCACAATTTACTTCGAGGCTTTTGGTTATGGTCCATGTCTCAGCTCCATAAGTAATTATACTTTGGAAGATAGTTTTAAACTTTACTTTCATTTATTATTATTATTTCAATGTATGCAGCAACTTAATTTTTGCAATATCTCTATGCACTTTGAATAGCAAACAAGCTGTTCCAGTTTCTTATTATCAGTGAAGAAAAGCCTACGTCAAACTGGATTATAGCGTAAATTTTTGCCATTAAATATACCTGATGATTAAACTTTCCTAACACTCTTTGATGATTAAACACATCATTTGGAGATGGCATTTGCTTCTTTGGGAAAAATCGATTAAGCCTAATAAGAATGGCGATAGAGTTCCATAACTTCCTGCACTTTGTGAAAACAAAATGGCCTAATTAAATTGACACATGTTAAATAAACAAGGTTTAATACGCGCCTGTTCCCACCAACAAACAGTGAGACATGTTTTGACTTTGAATACGTTTGCAGGGACTGCAAGACATATTAAGATTTTAATCATAGATCGAATTCAGAGGAAATGGCAACTAAATATTTCTCCGAACGTTTAAGTGCTTAGCAATTGTTAAAAAACGAGAATTACCCTATATCTACTAGAGATAGTGCTGATAAGCAATATCAAAGATCTTGACTTTCAAACATAAGTTTTGACCAGGTGAAAGGCGGGTTAAAATCCCTAAGTGTGCGGGGATATGCTTGTTTTGGGACGATATGTCTCCGTACTAGATCGCAAATAGAAAAACTACTCAATCAAGGGAAATTGGACATATTTTTGAAGGTATGTTGGAAAGGATGATGGCATGGTAAAAGAAAAACCGGAGAAGTCCAAAAAAAACTTTTCTGAATTTCCAAAATTTAAAGAAAAGGAACTAATACGAAAGATTGATAGTATCAATAAATTGAACCTACAATTTTTCTTTGAACAATGGAAAAGTAGAAAACCCTAACTAAGATATCAGAATTGAAGAAAACAACAAACATAGTTGAAAGAAAGTAAACCCACACACAACAACTACCAAAGGCGTTAAAAGTGGCCAAAGAACAAAATTAACTGGGAAGGGCAGAACATAAGTTCTAGTACAAGTTTAGGGATAGTTTGTGGTTGAAAATTAAAAAACTTTTACTTCAAGAGATCCCTTTACAAGACACTAACACCAAAACACTAAGTTTAAACACTATAAAGCAAGGTATATATTCATAGTGTTTGCAGGCTATAGCAAACTTTGCTTTCATCTCTAATTTGTAAGAACTCTATTAAATCAAATGATATAATCACTAAATTTATTATTTCTTACACAGTTCTACATTTCCTTAATTAATAATATAGAAGTTATCTCGCAAGCAATAGAAAATAACAAAGCTCCGGGGGTTTGCCACGTCTCCTTATATCTTATCATATTCTAAGGTATTATTGAGAAAAACAAAAGTCTGGCGTAAAATACTCAGACTACTTTTTCTTACTGTAATTTATTTACATATTTATAATTGGCAATTTCTCATTAAATATCAAGAGGAGAATCTGAATAAAAAGAGTTTTTTGTGTAAAGCGTGACCTTCCAGCTTCTCCCGAACACTACAAAGTAAATTTTCTTGAAGGAAAAAAATAAAAAACAAGTGATGGGACTCTATATAGTTAGTGTGGATTTGATGTCGACGTTTTCTCGAGTATTGATGTCGACGTATGGAGAAAGTCACAGAAAACTGTTCGGTATAATTTAGACTCTCGGACAACTGATTCTCCAGCTTGTTGTGGTTGAATCCGAAGAGCTTTGATGTGGACAGCATCAAAGATATTTTACCGTGATAGCCTGCTTCATTTATTCTAGCTAATGATAGCTATAATAAATATATAATGAATAGCTTCGGTAAATTTTTTGTTGCAGAAAATTTGGTAATTTTAATAGCTTGTGGGTCATTGAATGGTTTCGGGCATTTGCCTATCAACTAGATATCTTGATAAACATCAATCGTGTTATCACATTGTTTATCAAAACGTCATTGTTTATCAAAATTGAACGTCAGAAACTGATCGATAAACACAAAATGATGCAGACTATCATATCAGCTGTAGATCAGAATAGATAAACACAAAATGATGCGGACTATCATATCAGCTGTAGAATCTGCAAAATATCAGTTGTAGAAATTTAGGCAACACATATTTTTTCTTTTCTTTTTTTCTAATTTCTTAATTTCTTTATTAATTTTAGAACTGTATACAATGTACAACAAGCAATAGTGATGACAGTCCCGTTAGTACCGTTAGTACACTAGTATAAAAACAGCAGCTACTCTAGATGGCTGGAGTTTTACATTAAGTTGGTCGTGTGGCTACCGCCGCTTCAGCTTCCGACCGGGATTTGTGAGAAGTGTTTTGCTGGTCATATTCTGGTTGTGGTGGTTGGTTTCGCAGAGCTGGAAAGCATCAGAGAATTTTCCATGATAGCCTGCTTCTTTTTGTGGTCATCGACCGGTTTTGGGCGTTCGCCCATCATCAGGATGTTTTTGTTAAACAGTGTAATAACATAGACTTACAGTGTAACGTAATGCCTATTTCAGGCGAGCTTAACGTCCAACTACCAAATTAGGTGTCGTGGACGGAGGCGAAAGCACCTACTTTATTTACTGTTAAAATTTTTCATACCAATATAAAATTTAGCAGTTATACGCGGGGCTCGAACTGGGGTCCTCCCACTTACAAGTCCATGCTCATAACCACTACACCAACACCCGCCCCATAGACTTACAGTGTATCAACTATATTTGCTCTGTGCAAGTCTATGTTATTACAATGTTGAACAAAAACATCCTGAGGATGGGTGAGCGCCCGAAACCAGTCGATGGCCACAAAAAGAAGCTGGTTGTCACGGAAAATGTCTCTGATAATATATTCAGGATCAGAGGATTATGGTGAGAGTTTAATTTAGAATGGAATTTTGTATACCGAGATTGGGCTAACTCTGAAATGAATAGAATGTTTAGATCGGTCTGGATGTATAGTTGGAGACATAGAAGGGAGCATTAACAACTTGTTCTCAGAATCTTAGATTGTAGGGTTTGAAGTCGATTAGATTGGATTGTTTAGCTGTGCTGTAGAGTTCTATTCGGTATGTCCAAATTGGAGCTAGAAGAGCAGTGCATAGTTTTTGTTTTTTGTGCGTTAAATGCAGTTCAGGCAATACATTTATTTCTAATTAATGGAAGGAAGTCTAGTATATTCATGTTAAAATGGTAGTTTAGAGAAAAAGCATAACCTCATATCTCTCCAAAACCTTCCTCTTGAAAGATTGTTTCCAAAAAAAAATGTTTCAATAAAGGTTATAAACCTTCATGTATGTGTAAAGTTTAAAGGAAATCGTTGGAGCCATTTTCGTGAAAATTGTAAAAACTAAAAGATCGATTCAGTAAAGAGGTTTTGGTCCGATTTTGACCAAAACCTTATTGTGGAGGTCCTCTGATAGCGCTTAAACGAAGTATCAACTTTGAACTTTCTGCGATTTTTCGTTTTAGAGTTATACTGGACACATACACACACATACATATCACATATTGCTATGACGATGGATATATTACTGTCCCAAAGAATTGCAGGGGGAATGGGTGTCCCTGGACTCAATAAAACACCCAAAAAGATACACTTTCATCCTGATTTGTTAGGGAATGAGATCGCGGATAAATTGGCCAAGGAACCCTCAAAATCCACAAATTTGCCCTAGAGTTATAGAGAAGTACCCTCGTCAGTTATTAGGCATGCAAACTGCAAGATGCAACTGTAGCTGAATGGAACCAATTATGGCTTTCTATCATAAAACGATCCATTACTAAATTCTTCTTTCCTACAGATTTCCATTTTGTTTTGTTAAAGTACTTGTTAAATTGCTTTGTTTGTTTTTTTTTGACATTTTTAATAGTATTTCATTAATATAAATTTTTATTTTCTAGCATGAATATGCTCTTATATACAATTCTGTACATACATATATTCATGTAATATTTATGGAGCACGCTGTAAATAAAGAATTAAAAAAAAACAAAAACATATCACATCACAGGAGGCCATTTTCTAAAAAAGAGCTTTTTCAGACTCAGAGGATCTGAAAACATGTATAACCGGTGAAAACTCAATTTCGAATAATTGGCACGTCGCAATACTTTCTCTTGTTAACATACGAGAATGTATTTAAAAAAAAATAATTATTACCATTTAAAATAAAATCTTAAAATTCAATTATTATTAAAATTATGTGTTACAGATTGTTCGAAATTAAAAAGTAAAGTAATGCCTATTTTTTTTCAAGGATACTTAAATTCTAACTACCAAATTTGGTGTCGTGGACGAAGACAGAAGCACCTAGTTCCGTATTAACATTTCTTAAACTAATATTATAAAATTAGCGGTTATAGTTGGCCTCGAATGGAGAACTTTCTCCAGTCTATACTCATAGCCACTACAATAAAGCCGCCCTTTGTTCGTAGTTAATTTCTCCTTCATATAAATAAAGTTACAATTTTAATGTAGTCTAACAGTACGGTTAATACAACCACTAAGCGCAGTTATGTGCCCTTATAAAGAGGTCATTACTGGATATGTAAGAAACCAGTCTTGCAGACCAGTCCAGATCTGCATGATAATAGAAAATTTCTACTAAGCAATAATCGTAGTTCTTCATAGTAGAAGTCTATTTAATTTTCAATCAACTAACCAGCAGATTTTAGTAAGTCTTAATTTTGAAAAATTATATTTTTAGCTTTTTAAAAAGTTTACAAGGAATAACCAATAATAGATTTACCGCTTCCTGACATTTCTGTTAGTTCATTGACAGATTTAAAAAAAATGTATGAAAACAATTGTGAATGAAAAAGAAATTAGAGAATACTCAAAAAAAACTCATAATAATATTAAATGATATTATAATATTATAATATATAATATAATTAAAAATAAAGTAGATACATTATGAACTGAAATATAATGTAACTCAATAGAAATTTACACAAATAGAGTTGCTAATATATTTAGAATTGTCTAGGCCATTAAAACAATTGAAACATGGTTTTGCAAAACAATTAATTTTATAAAATGTTTGTAAAATAATACAATGAAACAGAGTGTAGTTCTGTAGCCAAATTTACATAACCCTAAACATTGGCACTAAACAAGTAATGCCAAAATTGGACAAGTAACATATTACTGACTAGTAAAGATATTGGAATATATATATATATATATCTTCATTAAATATATACAATAAAGACAGATACTTGTTAAGTATAAATTATATAATAAATTCATTACATAACTGGCGG
>JAAEAF010013398.1:0-5000 GCA_011037195.1 Triatoma infestans | reverse complement strand
ATTGTCCTGTTTTATATATATATACAAAGGATATAAACATATATATATATATATAGAGAGAGAGAGAGAGAGAGAGAGACATATGTGTTTGTGAGAGAGCATTATTAAACAGCCAGCCATAAAAATGTATGAAATCTCTGTTTAATTTAACTCTCTGTTTATACTGTATTTAATATTTCTATTTTATAAGAATAAAATCTATTTATATAGGACATTGACTAAGGATGGTGAAAACATAATCCCCTCAAAGTAGTTTATAATTGGAAGGTATCAAGGAATATGAAGAGAGAAAGATCTAGGACAAGATGGAGAGGCGGTATTATTGAGGACCTGATAGAGTAGGATCTTTCAGAAGCAGACGCAGAGGATAGACAAAAATTGAGTGAACAACTTGTTTGAGAACGGGGAAGTAATTACATCACTAGATAAAACAACACAAAACAAGATTATTGTGGTTGATTCCGCAGAGCTGGAAAGCGTCAGAGCTTTTTTTTTTATGGCCATCTACTTTAAGATCCAGTGTTTCAACTAAATTTGCTTTGTGCAAGGCTATGTTATCATACTGTTTTGACAAAACATCCTGATGATGGGTGTAATGGTGTTGATGAGGAGAGAAATTAGGTTTGATTAATTAAACGAGATATGAAGACACTGTTATAATGTAGCTATAAGTTTGAACTAACTGTACTGGACTTGTAATGATTTTTTAAAATAAAAGGTGGGAGTAGAGATATGCCACGATGCGATGTATGGTAGAATCTGATAGACAGATATATATCCCTTTAGGTAGATTCTCACTGGCTTATATACAGGTTCTCCCACTCTAGCCTGCTTAAGTCAGAGAATACCAGAGAGGGACTGTTTTGTCTCTGTTAATTCTCTCTCTTGCCATTAAATGGGCAAACTCCCGAACCCGGTCGATGATCACAAAAAGAAACAGGCTATCACGGAAAATATCTCTGATGAGTTAAATAAACCTCCAGAAGTCTGAAGAAGTACAGCAAACTATAAATTACTTTCTAATAAAAATAAAAAACCTGAATACTAAACAGAAACGTTTTATTTATAAAAATACAAACAAACGATGTACTTAACTTTATTAAGTTGCTGAACAACACAGCATACCTATCAATCTCATTAGATATAAATGTAATAAAGTAAGGGGTATTTAAATTGGGATGAGTGATAAATATAAAGTATATAATAAAGCGTCTATTTGATAAATTAATATTATCTACCATAAATTAGGAAATAGAAGAACTAAACAAACACTTAAAATGTATAGACTGTACAATCAGACATATTCAGTCAAATACATAAGACTAGAGAGAGTTTTCTTCAATAAGAAAAAAATAAACTATCGGAAAATAAATTAAATACGTTCTGAGATGAATTCAATACGAAAGATTTGACCTTCCATAACGAGGGAACTAATGTTTCAATTAAATTATCTAGCAAAGATGGCAGATAAGTGAAATCAAAGTAGCTACTTTTGGATAGAATCGTGAAAACTGAACAACTATTCAAGTTTTAATTGGTTAGCTGCACACAGGTTATTGAACAAACAGTATTTAGAAAACACTGCAGTATTGCAGTTCCTATATGTTCCTATGTATCAGAATAACTATTCAACCTCATAGTTAACAAGCACTAAATCTCATAAATATATAAATTCAAATTTTGGAATCAATCTTAAAATCTAACGGATTTTAATTTATCTTACACTTTTAGGAAAGGATGAATAGGATGAATTCTCAACAAATTTCACATAATAAGAACTGAGACTCGATACCGTCCTAGTTCCATATATAAACAATGGCTGGCACATTATGTCAAATACTGTCAATGATATAGATCATTTGGATTTCACCATAACACAATTCTGACGAGAATGCCTGCCAATATGAACGGTAAATATATTCTACAAATTGAATCCCATCATGCCAAATTGGTCCGTGATGCGAGACTTTATATCTTGTCCTTAATGGTCCCCCTCCCCTGTTAAGGAAGAAGTTATTGTTTCAATAAACTGCACATAATTAAGCTGTTAAGATTGCATTATTATCTAAATCACTAAGTACAATTACTTTTAAAATATGTATAAAATAAAAAGAGTATTGTAAACTATCCGGCTAGAATGGCAATAAGAATTAATTAAAATAAATCTAATTAAGAAACATGAACAGAATGAAATTAATTATTATTGTTCAAAAAACAATTTTATCAATAAATTATTTTAATTAAAACCCAACTGTGCTTCTTCTCCTTTATTGGCCATGAATTGTGCCTTCCACACGACAATGACGAATGAAATTGTGTCATATCAGTCCAATAATGGACAGTCAACCAGTACATGTTGAATGATTTATATAGATAAAAGCCAAATTTGTAGCAAGATTTGTCAAAAATTTTAAATCTTTGTAAATAAAGCTATTTTAGTGAATATACTGATAAGATAGAGTTAGATACTCCAAAGGCTTGTTCTTAAGGTAAAGCTTGATGACTATCCTTGGTCTGAAGCGCTTTTTCTGTTTGCTGCCGATTATAATTTCATTTCTGCAAACCAAAAGTGTTACTCACTAGTTTAGGCCAGACTAAAGTGGGAGAAACTGCTTAAATACAGCGACGGGAGGGTATTCAGGAGTCTTATAGCAGCGTTCATAAAACAGTCACTAATTGGGTCAAGAGAGGGATCCAAAGCAAAGAGAGAGAGAGAGAGAGAGAGACAGTCTCACTCACTAGTTTAGGCCAGACTAGAGTGGGCGAAACTGTTTAAAAAATACGCGGACGTGGAGAGTATTCAGGAGTCTATATCCGAGTTTCATAAAGCAGGTCACTAATTGGATCAAGAGAGGGATCCAAAGCAGAGACGAGAGAGAGAGAGACGAGAGACAGTCTCACTCACTTTTAGAGGCCAGCCAAAGTGTGGAGAGACTGCTTAAATACAACGACGGGAGAGTATTCATGAGTCTTATAGCAAGTCCATACAGCAGTCACTAATGGATCAAGAGAGGGATCCAAGCCGAAGAGAGATAGAGAGAGACCGTCCTCACTCACTAGTTTAGAGAGTCCATACTAGAGGGGGAGAGAAATGCTTAAATACAGCGACGGGAGAGTATTCAGGAGTCTTATAGCAGAGTCCATACAGCAGTCACTAATTGGATCAAGAGAGGGATCCAAAGCAGAGAGAGAGAGACAGTCTCACTCACTGCTTTAACCTGACTGTTTCTCTCTCTCTCTGCTTTGGATCCCTATCTTGATCCTATTACACCAATTCTCGTTTTATGAATGATTTTTGGACAAAATTGCTTCAAGGACAGTTCTGGGATGCTTATTTTGTCCGTGTATTCATTTCATTCAATACCAAATTGGGATTTAACACACCGTTGAAGGTAATTTCCAAACTCATTTTATGAGACAAGTTATAATTAGTCTCAAACTTTCACCCATACTCCTCATCTAATCGTCAAGAGAAACTTGACTTATATTTAATAGTAGAGATGTCTATTCCTAGTTTCAAATTTCACTTCTGAATATTTACTGTAAACAAATGAAAGTGAATATGTCATCTATAGCAAAAAATCTTCCATAGAAAGACCATATAAAAAGCTCAATTTGATACCCACCAGCTGTGGAACAGTTTGCGCGATTAGTAGCTGAAAAAAAATATGTCAATCACCGATAAATATGACTAATATGTGAGTCATCAAAGGACGATGTCTTATTAAAAATAAACACAATCACTTAACAGAAACGAAAAATATCTATGAATTAACGAGTGGATTATTGAGGGCGATCCCCTATTCAAAATAATTATTGATATATGAGAATAATGTGTCAAATTAATTGAAATAACTATTCGCAAACTTTTTAATGGTAAAAGAGAAGAAAATATTATAATAATAAGGAAAATTATAATAAAGAAAATGAAAATGTGAGAATAAAGTGGCCGCAACAAGGATGTGGGATGTAAATTAAAATAGTAAAAATGAGAGAAAATAATACACACACCGTTGTTACACTGCCAGAGAAAGAGAGTGCAGCATTATATAATTAAAGACTCGGAATTTTTTTTTTTAGTGCGATAATTTTAAGGCGAAATTAGAGCATGTGGTTAATTAAGCAGTAAATATTATCTTCTGCTGTGTTCCTCTAAAATCTTATAAAATGTATTAACTGTGTTGTAGTTATGGCGATTTCTTGTGCTCTGTGAAGTCTTTTGAAACAATTACCATTTTTTCTGGTGGCTAATAATAAAGAATCAACTATTAACTTATAGGATTTTATCCTCTATAGATTCCCAAAAATTATTCCGAATCTTCATTATTTGGTTTCTGTTCACATCATTCCAATCCAAACTTCCTCGCCGTCTGCGAATTCTTTCCAGCGTTTGCCGACATTATATATATATATATATTTTTCTTTTTTTGTGTATAGCCAACGCTTATTCATTATTTAAAAATATCATGCAAATAATCTGTATTTTGATCGGGGAAGAAGGAAATTTGTTTCCACAGGTTAGAATTTAACAAAAGTGCATGCAGCATGCATTTTTTTTTTGTGTGAACATACGAGTATACACATATACGATGTATATACACATATACATGTGTGTGTGTGTGTGGTATATATATGAATAGATGTCTTTTATACTTGTTTGGTGGTATGTTTGATACAGTTAGGTGTGAGGAATGACTTTATAGAGTGTCTGAGTCATAGTTTATTTGGTCATTCATAATGTTTTTGTAGATAGACTTGTGTTTGTATACTTATATTTTTTTCTAGATTGTCCATTCGTCTTCCTCTTGTGCCTTTCCAGGACCATTGTTTTTTCTATACTTTGTGGTTCGTGGTTGTTCTATATAAGGTGGTTAGCATAACAGGAGTCGGTTTTGTTGTATTTGTATGAGCGCAGCCTTAAAGACAGGTTTAAAGAACACCAACGCTACGGCATTCCTCAAACATACTAAATGTATCACAAACATACCAACAAACTAGTA
>JAAEAF010013396.1:0-10411 GCA_011037195.1 Triatoma infestans | reverse complement strand
AATGAATTGGTACTATTTGCCAATAAATGAAAAATAACAGAGGAAATATTAATATAGTTAGGAAGATGGAAGAAGGATAGATTATTAATAATGACAAAAACCGTTCTCCTTGCTAAACCTCAAAATCAGAGGTATATCTGTTCAAAATGGAAAATTAAGTGAGATTGCAGAAAGAGTTTACTGAAAGCTGTTAATCAATTTCGATGACCATTAGTATTACGAAGACTGTTCTATAAAAAGTGAAAATTAATGCAAAACATAAAGATCAGGTTTTAGAACAATCCCGTCTATTTTATGATGTTGAAACTTGGACTTACAGAAAGATACTTTATCTAAAAAGGCTTCAGACTATCCAAAAAGGAGATTAATGGAAAAGACAGGATGATACAGCCATAGACAGAAGCTCAGCCAGTTTGGAACAAAAGAAGTGAAATATATCATCAGAAGAATGGAAGCCCAGCCAAGTGGATAGCTAAGTGGACAGGACTTATCTGGACTATAAGAAAAAAAGACCAATAGGCAACAAAAAATATAAAAAAAACTTCATGGAAGAGGATGATTTAAGTGGTTGATGTTACGAAATAGGCTGCATAATCCTGGCTGAATGTAGGAATGTTTGTATTAAGATGAACCTCATCTTTTTTAGAAAATAAGTGATAAATTTGTTTATCATTTGCGAGTTATGGAATCTCATAGTTAATCTTGTTAAGTTCAAAATTATTTGGTTTTTAATGGTGAAAAATATAAAAAGTGAAACGGTACAAGTATTTTAGAATGAATATACCTCAGTTATCATTCAGATAGCGGTTTGAAGAGCTGGTAAGTGCAGCGAAATTTACGTCATACTCTCTACTTAGAGAGGTTTTCTTAAAAATATAGCAATATCCTTATCTCTGTAATATATTATTGTATTTTTTACGGTTGACAAATCTATTGTCAGTTTTGCTGGCCCATTTAAAGTGTTTTCTATATATATATATTTAAAAAACTTATGATTTATGACTTGGACTTATGACTTAAATCATAACTCTCCACATTATATAATATTTTGATAACGGTTTAATTTGTCTGCCCTTTATTTGATCAATATCCAGGATTAATCCATTGAAGCATGAAATACTACTTGTCATTAATTCCTAATTTGCAACCATTCATCTAACATCCTTTGAGTTCTGGGCTTCCAAATATGGAAGATTAAACTGAACTTATAAATGCAAATATTATGCCATTACTTTGAATATGAAAACTCTTGGATTAACAGATTCCCAGGCTAATATTTTGTCATCCACTAGTTGAGCATACTGGACTTTTAACAGAAATTTATAAACACTATAATTACTGTTTACTTATTATTTCTCCTGAACTAGAATTTTTTAGGACATGTGAAACGGGGAATGTAAAAATATTGTTATAAATTTAAAGTGCAGACTAAAAGTGAACAAATAAGTTAATATTTTAGACGCTATATTATATAATAAATAATTTTATTTTAAACAAGTTCAGAACAATATAAAATCAATTTCTAAAAAGAATTCTCTGTGATTTGATTTAATAACACTTCCATTTCTTTTTTATTCTTCCTAAAAAAAAAATTAATATTTATTCTCTACAAAATTCAACTCAGAACCAATTCCCCAATGATGTGAAAATACCTGATTTGAAAGACTTGGATTGGAAAATCTAAGTAATGAATAATCATATTTTGGGATGTTTAAAAAGAATTGGCAATGTTAAGTTGATTTTGTCCAGAACTTCGTTAGAAGTGAAAACAACGTGTCATGTAATTTACCATAATATTTGTTCATTTTTAGTCTGAACTTTAAATGCATACAAAAAAAAAAAAAAGGTTTTGCTATTCCCCAGTAATTCTAGTTCAAGAGAGAAAATTAGTAAAAGGTTATTTTGTTACAAATAATTTTTAAACCTCTGTCAAAAGTATAGTTTTATCCATCCGTGGATGTAAAAAATATTTAGCCTGGGATTCTGTTGACCCAATAATAGATAAAAATGAGAGATGGATTTAAAAAAAAATGTTTTTCTGATCAATATGCGAAATTCTTCATTTTATAACTGGTATAATATTATTCATGTTATTAGGCAGTAAATACATTATGTTAACCTCACAAAAGGTTTAAAAATATCTTGTAAATGAATACCTACATCATGAAATAAGAGATTAAAATACTAGATTTGCATTTTATTGGTATAGAAATGTGTACAGTTTCATTAGTTTCCCTATGTAATAAAGAGAAGGTGAAGGAGCACGTCTTATCACTTCAATGCTATACTGTGGGTCAAAAAAATATAGGCACACCCTGACTTTTTCCTTAATTTCAAAAATATGTAAAATAATTTTTTGGTACAAATATTATAATTAAATTAGCACTCAAGTTTGATCTTTTACTGGCAATAGGTGGCCAAAGTATCTGAGCTAAAATAAATTGCAAAAAAAGTTTGGAAATAGAAGGTCAAAAAAATATTGGCACAGTCTTTATTTTTATGTTTTATTCCAAAGTAAAAATGAAAACTGAATATTTTAATATTTTGTTATCATACCTTTTGCATCAATAATAGCCTGAAGTCTCCTTGGCTTAGATGACACAAGGTTCTGGGTTATTTCAGGTTCAGGTTATTCAAAACTCTTAAGTTCATTTTTGGATAATATTTTATTTTTTTGAGCTTCCAAGACTAACAAGTACCATAAATGTTCAATTGCATTTATATCTGGAGATTGCGGTGGTGTTTAGAGTTGTCTTCTAACATTATAAAGCATCCATTCTTTAGTTTTATTAGCAGTATGATTAGGATCATTATTTTACTGAAATATGAATGTATTAGGGATTCCCAGTTTTCCAGCACTGCTCATCAAGTTATGTCGGAGAATATCGACATATTTTTTCACCATTAATAACACCTTCAATAAAACTTAGATTGCCCACACTATTCCAAGACTTACACCTCCAGAATAGGACGCTCCCTCCTCCATGTTTCATTGTTGGTCTGATATGTGGCACTTGAAACTCAGTGATTGGTTTCCTCCAAATATATTTGCGTCCATGAGCCGAAAACATTAAATTTGCTTTCATCAGAAAATATAATGGTCTTCCAAAATTCTAGCGGTTTATTTACGTATGTTTTTGCGAACTCGAGCCTTCTAATACGATTGGCCTCACTAATGAATGGTTTTTTTTCTTTGAACCCTGCCATAATAAAGCTGTGTATTGCATTTCTTACTGTTTGCACGCTGAAGGTTGTATTGGAGGTTGATGCTATGATGAATGCAAGAAATTATATCTATTTTATTTAAAGAAAATAATCAAAATTATGAGTAAAATGCAAGCTCGTTCGCAAAAAGGGTAACCCAGGTAGAAGAGTACAGTTACTGGGAGTTCATGAACCTTGATAGCACTGTCTACCCCTTGTTCTCACAGGGGAGGATTTGAACGAACAATTAGAAGACATCCCTTCAATACAGTCTGAGCTAGACATTTCACCAGAACACATCAGGGCTGTGCCAGTTTAAGTTAAAACATAAGAGGTTTGCATTTAATCTAGATAAATAATTGATTTTATAAACATAATAGTTGTTATATGTAAAATATTTAAATATCTTAAAAGATAATATACTTAATTTAATCTACCAGTGTTTTCTTGATTATTCTTATTACTTTCTCTCTTAAAAATATATACTTACAAGCCCTTTTACAAAACCGCTCAAGCCACTACAAGCTACCACTACAACACATTACACCAAACACATTTCAATGCAATATCTGAGGCGATGGACCTGGCAGAAGAGGTTGGATTTTTTGAATTGTTCATTTTTTCCCTTTGAGAAAATTTTGGTGGCCTCCCAGAACGCCGTTTGTTCAAAACCGAACCAGTCTGTTTAAACTTTTGAACAATGTTCCTTACAGTACTGAAGCTCATGTTTAATTTATCTGCCACTGCACGATAACTAAGTCCGCGCGAATGCAATTTAATGACTCTGTTTCGGAATTGTACACAATGTTCTTCTGTTTTTGCCATATTCATTACTAATGAACAAATGAGAAAGATTAATTACATATAAAACATTAATGTATAGACTGTTGTGATGTTGCTAATTATTGTTTGTATGTAAATAAAGGATTAAATTCACGTAAAGAATGTTTTACACTGCATTAATATACAATGTACAACTGTGCCATACTTTTTTGACCTTTCATATTCTTACTTCGTTTTCTAATTCATTCCAGTTTTGATATTTTAGCTATCTGTCGCCAACAAAATATCAAACCTGAGTCCTAATTTAATTATAATATCATACCAAAAATTATTTTTATATATATTGAAATTAAGAAAAAAATCAGGGTGTGCCAATACTTTTTTGATCCACAGTACATCAGACACTTGGAGAATTCCAGGATATGTGGGATCAATGACTTTTTGGATATTGAATATCTAAATGAGCGAGACTGTAAACAATTAAATAATTATTGGTATAGATTTTAAAATATATAGATTTTTTTATATTGTTATTTTTTATGATCTTTAATGGAGAATTGCATTTTTAATTTATTTTTATGTTTTCAGTTACTTTTACTTGTTGCTTACTTAAGTTTTAGATTACTTATTACTTATTGCAAGTTATTTAGGTAAGAGGAAATGAATTTATTAATTTTTTAATGTAAAAGGATCAACTGGCCTGATGAACAAATTCCACTTCTTTAAGTTTATTACAATGATTGAAATATCAGTTTCTTCTTATAATTTTTTTTTTTATTAAAAGGTTGAAGGTTTCTTATCTAGGAACCCAATTATCAGAGAATAGATACATCAATATCAAATAACGGAACGTTTAGAAGCAGCAAACAGGATAAATCAGATCCTGGGCAACAAATTTGAGGTTTTCCAGGAATCTGAAAAGACAAAAATAAAAGAGACAAAAGATGACAATAAGGTCAATCACGAAGTGGTTAGATCTATTGTTCTGTCATGAAATGGAGCTATAAGTGAGGTTTGGCCACATACTACACAAAAGAACTATGCTACCCATTGTCAGTTAGTCTTAACTATGTGTGGGAAAGCAGGAAGTTTGAAGCGTTTACAAGAAGAAAGTTGGTCTGCAGCAAAAGAGATGATGTTCAGACTGGGAGATCAATGGGAACAAAGAAGCTCTACAAAATAAACTTGAATATTGAACTTTAAACTCTGTTTAAATTGAATGAACTATTTGATCCAATGAATCTTCTGGATTGTTGTTGGGGCTTGTATTTCTAGAGTGGATAATATTTTTTGAGTTAAAACCACCATTTCTTATAAATAAAGTAAGCAAACGCATAACTGAATTATATATGTAGGTTAATATGTAAATTGTATAAAATTCTTATAAATAGCTATTATGTTTTATTAAAATAAAATTATAAAATAAAAATATATAATTATCTGTTCAAACTATATCAAAGTCATAGAAATATGATGATCCGGCCTTGTCATTATAATATTTTAATAAACTTATTAAGACTTAATCCTGTTTAATAAATAATTTACAACTATTAGTGTTTGATGTATGTCAAACAATACTTTTAGTTAAACAATGTCAAACAATCAATATTATATACGCCTTTTTAGAAGCTATGAGACATAGTCATGGACCTTTTTTTCAATAAGTCATATAAAATTATTTATATGATTTGAATACTACTTAAAAACAAATTATTTATAATTTTTTTTTTTTTTATTCTTCTGACAGAATATTATTTAATAATCTCAAACAAAATAAAATCAGAACAAAATTTAAAAAGATTTCAATATGTTTAAATTTGATAGAGATCATAATATCTGTTTACAAATGTAAAAAATATCTTAGAGCTTTTTCCTCCAATAGTATTCTGTCATTTTATAATTAAATTAAATACCAAAATTCAGATCCTAGTAGTGGGGGAATAATTCTTGGGTTTAGTCAACGCGTTAAGACCGCAGGAAGCAGGATAGCATTAAAAATGTTTATTTTTTTATTATAAATAAGTTAAATTCATAAATATAGAATTAAATTCAGTGAAATTTAAATAGTGATCATTGTTTTATCCGGCAAAATGAACAACAGCAATGAAATAATATGAAGAAAGAAAAGTCTAGTGAACTCATTAAAATGTTTTAATTTTTAAATTGATATCAATTTTCTTTTTCCAATATTCCTAAAAAAACTTCGAATTTTCTTTAAATTAAATGTGTAAAGTGCGAAAATTAAAAATTGTGTTTGATACTTAAGAATAAGTTAATCAGAAACAAAGCAATTCATCAAATCTGCAATGTATAAGAAACTTGTTTTGATTTCTTGTGTAATCTTAAAGTTGAATTTTTATTTGTGTTAATTTAAAGAATAAATAATTCTTAACGAATACTTGCCTTTATATTTTGCCCTTGAAAGTTAAATTTCAGAATTCTTTGCGTTTGAAGAATTGGCAATAATCACAAAAAAGAACACTAACCATTTTAAATATAGCAAAATATTCATTCTAATTTTTTATATACCTAAAATTAGAAAAAGCCTGAAAATTAGGCATTCAGAAGTCATTAAGGAAGTTTGCCTGTTAAAATGGTTAAGAGATAGGTATGGCAGGTAAATTGAAATTTTGATTTTGTATTAAACTTTTTTAAGTAATTAGTATGAGTGTTTTGGTGTTTAAAAAACAAAAAATTTAAAAAAATTGCATCTTGAAATAAGGGATTTCAGAATCGAAGATCACTAAGAAATTTTTTAAAAGCTAACTCATAATTTGTGCATAAATTTAAGAGAATATAAATTATTACATGTGAAGTAATAAAAAAAAAATAATAATAATAATAATAATAGAAATAAGGTCATCATAAAAAAGTGAATTATCTAGATTGAAAGCATCTACTTTGTACAAATGACAGGTATGTGATTAATAATTCATTCTTAGTCATAAATTCTTCCATGGTTTCTAATTAGTAAAAAAAAGTTGCTTAGAAATATTATTTAAGGGCACTTTCATAGCCAGTTACCAGTGTGGTTATGATATTATTAATCTTATCATATCTCAAAATCAATTATTATAGATCGATCATAGATTAATTTGAAATCATTTTAAGAAATTATTTTTTACTCAATAGAAAGGCAGAAATAATACATTAAGTTATATTATAGGTTTTAAGAAGCATAAAGTACTGAAAAAAAAAAATATATCTCGTCATAATCACGCCATTTTGAATTAGTGGATTTCAGTTGATCTAATTTATTCGTTTAATTTTCTTTGAAACAGCATTCGAAATTTTAACAATCTCATAAATCCATTTTTTACTTTATTCTATTAAAATACTATTTTTCCGTATAGTAATTGATTCTGAATCATCACTCTTAAAAGATAATTTCACAGGAATTTATTTGGAATCCATTTGACCTAATTTATTTCATTTAGTTAAATCAACCGATAACCAAAAATAATAATTCATACTTATTTTTGATACCCACTAATTACCTCATAATTTGTGAAATGAATTATCATGAATGATTAATAATTTTCTCAAATTTTTATTATGTTAATTTTACCTGCGTGTAGAATTGGTGTTCACCAGAGCAGATCATCCATAGGAAAGAACGAGGAAGTGGATAGGGCCCATCAATGCCCATAATGAGTTCATAATCTTGAATAATCCTTCCGGGTAATTGAATAGTATTAATGTAATTTTTGCGAAAAATAATTATTGAAATGCTTATTTTATATATCTTTTTCTATTTTTAATTACTGTTTAATTAAATTAATAATTCAATACATTTTTTATTTTTAATTATGACAAATAATCTCGAAAGAAATACTTTAAAAAAATTTCACAGAAATAATATAAAATTATGTTAATAATTGATTAATTTTTTTTTAAATTGATTTTAATATTAATTAGAATTTGATTAAAAAATTCAATTTTGAATTTTATTAAGTTAATACATAATTTTTTCCTGTCTTGAACCTTTTTACAAAGACGCCATTTTTTTTTAAATGCTCCAATTACGAGATTTTTTTTAATGATTTAATTATCTGGGAAATAGAACTTTATAATGGTAAGTTAAAAATATTATTGTTAAATTACTAATAAAAATAAGTTTTCGAAATAAAACATACAATATTATCAATTAAAATCCTGTTCTAATTAGAATGATTTTTTTTTTAATTATACAATATTCTACGACTATTGGAAGAAAATGAAATTTCATTAGGATTTGGATAGATTTTTAAAATAATTGATCTGTAACTTACTGAATATCTTAAAACTGAGATACTTAGCCTCCTCACATTTAGAGGTTGATGTAATTTAAGCTTAAACTTTTATCTAAGTGATGGTGTCTAAGTATTAATAATGAATGGTGTCTAATTTGTCATGAAGTTTCAGGACTTGATTAGAAAATGTTTCATAATCATTTTTCTTCTTTTCAATGGCTGCGTTTTATTATTTCACTATCCTTTTTTACAGAAATGGAAATATAAAAATATTACTCAGGTAATATTAATTGCAGGTGTGTTTTGAGGTGAGAGAGTTGATGTCTGCAAAAAAATATTGTTCAAGTGATATCAATTCACAAAATATGGGCTCCATTTCTCTTTTTACTACCAATTGCACATTCTGCAAGACTGCTGAGTTACAAACTCATTGCCACTAATGTAGATTTCAATGAGTGAACTTCTGAGACAATTTTCATAATAATAATAAAAATCGTATTAGGATATAGAAATTGAATATATGGAAACATAGTCCTGGATATTGAGGTTGCATACTATTAGTATCTGTAAGGGAAATGATGGTCTTTTATCAAAAGAAAATTGATAATAATATGAGAGCCTAACCTAACCCGATTGAAAGAACAAGATATGAAAAAATTTCTTTAAAAAAATCTATCTGTTTTTAATGTACGTGTGAAGACAGTTGTTTAAGTTGTAGTCTTACAAAAATTGTATTTCTGAAAGAAAATTCTGTAGTTTTGGTTATGGCAGTTACGAGTTTACATTCTATACAAAATGTGAAGAAGAAGCTTTTTTACTAAATAGAAGATTTGTTTTTTCGTTTTTTTGACGGGCAGTACAAACTCATGTCTCTTGCTTTCTTACAACTGTAAACTTCTTAATAAAAATTCTTTTACAAAAAAAAATTTTTAACTGGAATAATTTGTTATTCAATTCTGAAACACTATTAATAATTTAAAAAGAGGTTGATCCCTCTTGTACAGTATTAAAATATATTTTATAATAGTATTAGCATTCCAACAATGCTTTTGTTATAGATAACCATGTAGGTAATCGCATTGGACTAGAAATTTGTTATTCCTTGATGACCCTTTTATTATTTATCTATTTACTTGTCTTTAGGGTTTCCCCTATATAAAGAAGTCTTGTCTTACAAAAAAACAATACAGACAAACTAAAGAAAAAGAAAATACTCCTACTTGAATAGGAACATTGAAATTATAAGATTATTACAAGAAAAATTACAAGAAAAGAAAAAATAAACTTTAACCTAAATTTATGTATAAGCTTAATAAAATAAGACAAGGAGAATTTGAAAAATTGAACAAAATTATTATTGTATTAACTCAACCAGAGATATAATACATACTTTTTATATATTTATATACATATTTTTTTTTTCATCATTTATAGTTTATCCATCTATTATTCATTAATAAAAAAGGATCTTATCTCCATAGTATTTTTAAGAAATATATATATTTGAAGTGATTTAGACTTATTACTATCCTGCAATAACCTAATTCAATTCTGATCTTCTTCAGAACAACCCGCCAAATACCAATACGGCAAATAAAATCGCCGCAGAACAGAATCAAATCAAAACAATCGAGCATATATTATATTAAATCAATATTTGGTTTAAAATAAATTAACCCCACGAAAAATTAAATATCTCGAAGATAAATTTTAACTAAAATCCAGTCATTAGAAATATTTATTATATCATAATTATAATAATTTTTTATTGCAATAAGTAAAATTCAGCTTGAGGTCATTATCATGGTGGTGCAAACTATTACTGAGGAAATCCCTTGAATATGGTACAATATATTTTTGAACATAAGATTAAAATACATTTTGGAAACTTTAAAAGCAATAATTGGTTCAAGCTTTTAAATAACGTATTTTTGTTCCATTGGCTGCTAGAGTATGCAATCTTTATAATAAATTATTGCGACTGAAGGACGACATATTGACGAGATGGACATTAAAATTAGCAAAAATTTAAATAGATTTCAAATTACAGCACATTTTAAGGTTGAATAGAGATTCAAATTACAACCCACTTTATAGATGTTACCACCTGATCTTCAGGAGTCGCAATTCTACCTCACAACTAGATCCAAAATTGTAAAGCAAAGAGTGATAATGCAGCTGAGAAATTCCAA
>JAAEAF010013394.1:0-10194 GCA_011037195.1 Triatoma infestans | reverse complement strand
GCCAAAACCGGTGCCTATGGTCACTTAGCCCTGCATACATAGCAAGCAAGTTTCCATTCCTGCCACGTGGAGGCGGACCTCTACATATCCGTCTAGTCCGGCGCATTACCGCTACTTCTCGAGCAAACTCAACGAAGTCTTTAAAATTATCAGCACTTCTCATTAACTCTTTACAATCTCCCGGCCAGTTCTCTCCCCTCCTTATCAGCTTGAATTCCATATGGATTCTTGCCTCGTTGAGGAGAGGACACCGGAAGAGAACGTGATGCACTGTATCCCGTTCACCGCAATCGCAATTCGGGGAATCTTTCAATCCCAGCTCATGGAGCTTAGAATTGAACTCTCCATGGCCCGTAAAATATTGCATTATGCTTTGGGATAGCTCCAGCCATCGAATCGACAGTCTGTGATGCAAATTAGGAAAGAACTCGTATGCGATTCTCCCTGTCTCTGCTTCATCCTAGCGTCTTTGCCACTTCCCAATCTCGTACTCTCGGATCTTTTTCTTTACAAGAGCTGGAGGCTTCTGTCTGGGCAGTTCCTCCCCATCAAGGACAATCATTACCCCTTTTTTATACTTATGGGTAAGGGCTCTCATCTCTACAAGATCAAGCGGCAACACACCAGCGACCACCGGTAAGGAGGCCGTGGATGATCTCGCATAGACGTGGGGGGCACAATATATCTCTAGCTACAGACAACACTGCCCATCAACGAACAGTGAATTGTAGAAGCTCCTAGGAAGAAAAAATCTGAGGGCAGCATGCTGGAGTCGATCCGCCACCTAGCGCGGGACCTCCGCTTTGCTAGTCCAGCGCGCTTCTCTTCCTTCTCCCTCGGTTTTCGCCAGTTAACTAGGGACGGAGACCTTAGTGTGTACTGTGCTTTTCCTTGTCTGTAAAGTGTAGAGAGTATGTAGTTTAATGTATTTTGTACTGTTCTGATGAAGTGCATGGAGTACTGAGCTGTGGCAACCCGTGGGGTTTACCCCTGCGGGCAAATGGAAAATAGACTGAACGTCGTTAATGTATAAAATAAAGAGAAGGGCACCTAAGCAAGAGCCTTGTGGTAGTCCAGATTTTGCTTCAAAGTAAGGAGACAAAAACGAATTAAATTTGATAAAATAAGTTCTATTCGTTAAAAAAAAAACAAAAAACTATTAACCAGTTCAGGAACGATCCATGGAAACCGGTAAGTGAAAGCTTATGGATGAGGCAAGAAATATTGACACAGTCGAATGCTTTAGATAAATCTGTGTACACAACATCGACTTGGTTGCCGTCCCTAAAAGCATCTAGAACATAATTCTGAAATAAAAATAGGTTGGAGGTTGTAGATCTGTCATTAACAAAGCTATGCTGCTCTTTAATGATGATGTTACTACAAAATGAAGCTAAAATATCATGTATTAATTTATCTAGGAGTTTAGGAATAACTGATTGGGTACTAACTGGTCTATAATTAGCGACATCAAAAGGATTATCTGATTTGAAGGTTGGTTTAATAAAGCTTTTCTTCCAGTGATCAGGAAAGACACCAATTGCTATTGATTTATTATAAAGTATGAATATTGGATAGATCAGTTCAGGTCAGTTTTTTACACTGAAAGCAATATAATATAATAAAAAGTATATGTAGTGGAAGAACGAAATGGAAAAATAATAGTTTTGTGACAATTAGATAGTTCAAATAGTGTATTTAGTGATGGGTACAGAGCCAGGTATGCTAGAATCTAGGTCATTGCTATTAGGAAAACAAAGGCACAAAAACCCGTTAGACCAACTCTTTTGTAAAAGAAAATCTCCCCGCTAAAGAGAGCATTCCTTCAAGACAGACTTGTAGATACCAAGGAGAACACATCAGAACTGTACCAGTTTTAATTATAACATAAGAGTTTATAATAAGCTTATTATTGTGATATTTTAAAGTAACTTAATGTCTCTTAGAGAATAATATATCTATTTTAGAAGCAGTGTGATCTCTTGATTATTTCTTAATACTTCTATCTTTACCTCAAACATACTTACAAGCCCTTTTAGTAAACCGCTCGTGCTACTTCAAACATACAACAAACACAACACACCAAAACATTTCATATATTACTTTTGAGAACCCGCTAAGTTGGCCTTTAGTTTTTTTGTTCAGATATGTTTGACACTATTTTAAATACGCGGTGAATATTCGAAAGTCTTAGGCTGGCTACAGACTATGCATGTATTCGCGATTCGTGATGCGTGATTCGCGGGCAGTTCACGAATAGTGTGTAGGGACTTGTTCGTTAAAAATCGATTCGTAAACAACATGATGCGTGTGTGCACAGTGATTCGCTCTAAAGAGCGGTAAATTGACGAATATCAAAGGCCGCGCATCAGCACGAACCACTGATTCGCCAAAGTTCGGGCTGTGTTCGTAGTTAATTCGTCAATTCGTTGTGCGCACTAGTTCGTTATGTTAAAACAAGGAGGTTATGTTTATATTTTATTCCGTTTAATTTTATAATTTTTTACTTTCTCTTATTTTGTTTATTATTTTAAGGGTAATTTTATTATAAATATTTTATATATTAATTTTATTATTATAAGGATAGTTTATTATTTTAAAAATAATGGCCGAAGAAGACAACAGGCAAGAATATGAGTGGTCTGATGAACGCGTTCTAGATTTAATTTATGAAATTGAACAACTGCGTTATTTGTGGGCTCCAAGGGATAAAGATAAGAAAAATAGGAATAAAAACCGTGACGCCTTTAAAATGTTGGCAGAGAAGTTTGAAGTTTTTTTTTTTATTTTGCGCCATGATAATAAAAACAGCACTAGCTATTGCTAGATCATCGTCACTCTTCATATTTTCCGAACAGAAATATGTAAATACAGTTTAAAAATAGTATATATGTGCTACTGAAGTAATTAATATATAGGCTTTGCACGTGCTCACGAATTTCTGTGAACTAATTTGAAACTGCGACGAACATGGATAAATCACGCATCACGCATCAATCTTGAACAAACGCATAGTCTGTATGCTCTGTTTACGAATTACTACGCACTGCAACGAACTGGACGAATCACGCATCGCGCATCACGAATCGCGAACACATGCATAGTCTGTAGCCAGCCTAAGTGTTGTTAATTTTGTTATACAGGAATACATCCCGTGATGCCAAAATCCTTAAGGAAGTGGTTAATCTTTACCCTTCCCTACAAACATAAACTGTATGTAGTCAGTAGTCATTGATGTTTTATTACTAATTTATTGTTCCAATTGATTGATACAGTGATGAAATGTTAATGTATTTAAATTTGATTATGTTAAAGGAAACTGTGTAAATAGATGATAAAAATAAATATAATATCCCACTAGAGATATTTGTACTTTTTTGTGTGCCGATCAATATATTTATGAATTATTTATTGATGTGAAAAATTTATTTATATATTATTGAATTAGGTACAATTTATATTAGTAATGATTAATTTTTTAGTAGTTACTAGCAATGTATAACGGACATTCTCTCCAGTTGCAATGGTTTTTCCTAGTAATGACATTATTTTCCATTAAAGCTCGAATAAGAGCGTCAGTGCACCATAAACAATCCTTTAGCAATTTAATGGAACCACATTATTATAATGATAGGTGATAATTGAAATATATTTATCACACTAATGTTTCATTTGACGGTCTAATTTAAATTAAAACCGTTTTACACAATATTTTATATTTGATGTTTGTCAAAATTGGGTCACAAAGTAATAAACTTACTTCTAAGAACATTTCAACTACGCATTATACCTTCGTTCATGTCTATTGCAGTGTATTGGCGAATGAGTTTCAATAATAAAGCCATCTTCCATCTAGACTGAATAAAAAATCGACCATCTAAGGGTTAACCGATCAGTCTCCATATCAACATTGATGATTTAACAAGTCTCGCGATCAAACATAAAATGTATACCGAGCTACCCTAATCTCCCATTAGAACAAGCAAGATTTCTAACTAGCCAAACCGTACCAGCCAAAGCTACTACACCGTTCTACAATCATCACGCTGCCAACATCACTGTTCGCTCGATTACTCTAACCTGCATTTACTTCTCTTCACAAAAGGTATCGTAAAATATTACAATATTGTATTAATAGTGTTGTAAGGGAGTTTTAGTGGGCTTGGTAGAGAAAAGTATGGAAGAGAAAAATGCACAAGTGAACACTGATAACTTAACTAAGAAACAAAATACTGTAAGGACTTTAGAGAAATGATATAGAAAAATGGTAGAGTGAGTAGAATGAAGGTGAACACTGAACTGGTAGAGGGTTGGTGATGGTGATATCTTCTTAAACAGTGTGCTTATAAGACTATATTGTAGACTCAATGTTTGAATGCAGCTAGGCCTTTTTTTTTATACTTGTGGAAAACTTCCCCTACTTCTCCTTCCAATGTTCTTTGGGTTGTGGTAGGCGGATCTTGATTTCCTGAACAGCAAGTTGTAGGGGGATGTGATACGCATCATAATATGATAGTTGAATGATGTAGCGGTGGGTAAACTAGGACGGATTGCTTAATGAATAATATGGTAAAAGTTATCGAGATCAATTTCAAAAATGGAACTTTGCTAATTATATGTATTTAAGGCGCGTCAATATCTACAATCATTGGCGCCCGGTGCCAGGAACCAGGTTATGGCAACAGTAATAATTGTTTTTGCCCAAAATTGATGTGAAAAATTCATGCTATTAAAATTTTTTATAGGGCATAAATTATTGCAAATTTACCCTTCCTCCTCCCCACTAATTTACACATACCAACTTTCTACACTTTCCACTCATTTTCTAGTTTATTTATATTCATTTATTTTTCTTATAATTATTAACTGATTTGTTTTCCACTTCTATCACTTCTCATACTTCCCAATTGTAAATTTTCCCTTCTCTGTTTTCTTTGCAAGTATACCTTACTCCACAAACACACAATAACCTCCTCCAACATTTAAATCTCCATTCGTCCTTACTTAACAGGTATCATATCTTCTTAATTATTTTGTAATCGTAAAATGTTCTGTTTTTATTATACAATTTTTTGTTTATATATTTCTTGAGGAAGGACACCAAAGGTGTCCGAAACGTCAATAAAACTTTTAAAAATTAAAAGTTTCTTCTTTGGCCTCAGCCAGCTAATTTGTTGCTTATTTTATTGCAAATTTTATTTATAATCAATTTGTTTGTATGTAAATTTGTTCCTAAATTGCAACGTTCTTAAATTTGTTTTCACTGCAAAAGGTGACATAGAGAATTTTTAGTTTTAAATCTTGTGATAAATAAGGGAAGAAATCTGTTATCTATTATTACATTTTCTCTGCTGATATAGAACTAGTTAATTGCGATCAGGGAATATCCTCTTGAGCAATTTGATCTCCACAAAAATGAGATGAATCTAGACATCTTGGTTCACAGCCCCATATCCTATATACGTCCAGTTAAGTTATCTATCCGTTGTATTCTCATATATTCATCCAGGGACATTTGCATATTTAATCAACAAATCATATCAGGCAAATTTAACAAATAATAATACCATTACCAATCTAATGTAAACAATAAAATCATATTTTTAAAAACACTATCCTCTTAGTGCTATTTGATGAAGATAACCACCTCAGAAATGAAATACATTGCTTTCCTTAATCGATTTACTTCGAATAAACGCTGACCTTTCATTCAATAAAAATGATTACTTGGGAATTTCCTCCCTGGTCCATTCTCTTACTTCTTCCCCCAAATTTTTTGTATTATATTTACTCTAAAAAAGTGGTAGGCTATTTTTAGCCAAGTTTTCATCGTAATATTACTTTCATTTTTTTTTTCTTTTTTTTAAATAACAAAAAATTATTTCTAAATGTGAATTACAAATTTTAATATTTCTTGTTCTTGTTTTTCCACAGCAAGTGGAAATATTAATAATTAAAATAAACGGAATAAAATTACCGAAATAAAATTGTATGTTTGCCATTCTATTTCCGTTTATTATTTACTTTCATTTTAAAATTACGCTTAAAATTCATTCTTACAAAAAAAAATAAAGTTTATGAAAAGTAAATATGATATTTAACTTGGTCATTTGCCCGTCTGAAAATAAAAATGATTAAATTTTTCATATAGTGGATAACATTTTATACTTTTGTTTCCCGCTAAATACTGAGCAAATTGAAATTAATTTCAATGAAAATGATCTTTAAAATGTCTGATAATTTCAAAAAATTGAAAAAGTAAAACGAAGTCTAGAAATTTTGCAGAGATATATACATATAGTCGCCATACAGAATTGAGATAAATAATATACTGTTAAGAAACACGCAAGGTATTTTATCTTAACTCATGTAGAAGAAACTAGCGGAATGTTTAGGGTAACCTGTTGCAAATTAAGTGCTTAAAGTCTTCAAAAATTCTTCTCTTTGCATTGGTCTAAAGCAATTTTAAAATTTATGAACAATGTTAAATGCGATACGGTTTACTAAGGCATCTCAAAAATCATTTGGCTCCTTCGTTCTTCGGAGACGCTCTTCGGGCGATCCTCAGCAGGAATTAATAGAACCAAACACCAATGAATTATAATTCGTTAAATTTGGTTAAGGCATTAGTGAGACGTTGCTGTGTTTTTCACAGAGCTCTCTCAGGCATCTGCTTGGATTCCTTACTGGACATAGTGGTTTAAGGAGACATCTCTGCATAATGGGGCTTATGCCGGATCCATAGAGGAGAAAACACCTATCCATCTTATGACTGATTGCCTGGGTTGTGAGGTAATAGGATCATTGGACCTTTGGTCGGAATAGGTGTGAAAAAGCTTAGTCTATTTCCCCTTAAGGATATCGTCCGATTTATTCGGACTGCGGTGATTCTTAGATGGATTACATCTTAGTCTGGATATTTGTTCCAGACCCAGTTTGTTGTTATTTTTCTCTGGGTAGCAATATGAGCCCGATGGGGCTTTGGATAGCGTAGGGTTTAGTCCCTCTTCACAGACAAATAATAATAATAATAATAATAATAATAATAATAATAATATAATAATAATAATAATGGGCGGACGAGGCAGCTAAGCGAGCTGCCTCTGCACAAACAAATGATGTCACCCCCGTACGGCCCACTGACTTACAGGTTTATATGAAATACATATTAATAAAAAATGGCAAAGTCGGTGGGACAGAATGAGTGAAAAATTAAAAGATATTAAACCACGTGTGCGAAATGTCATGATCGAGAACTACCCGCGGCACGAATCAGTGATTCTGACAAGGCTAAGGATAGGTCACACACGTGTGACTCACGGGCACCTCCTTACTGGTGGGAGAAGACCGAGGTGCCCTCGTTGCCGAGAAAGGCTGACGGTAGCGCACGTGTTGGAAGGGTGTCAGACGCTGTACAGACAGAGAGAAACAACAGGTCTGCCACATGATAAGCGCGTTGTATTACAAGAGGGTTCTCCTTACATAAGGAGGCTATTCGATTATTTGAAAGACATAAATATATATAATAAAATTTAGGATTAGTACTTAGGTTAGAAAAACTGGGTGAAGGAATATTGAGTACTTCACCCATTAGGTTAGTTATTTTAAAGGGGAAAGGAATATCGAGTACTTTCCTCTTAGTGTGTATGTTTAGTATGAGTGTATTTATTAGCGTGAACGTATTTATTAGTGTGAATGTATTTATTAGCGAGAACGAATTTATTAGCGTGAATGTATTTATTAGCGAGAACGTATTTATTAGCGTGAACGTTTTTTTTATAGCGTGAATGTATTTATTGGCAAGAATGTATTTATAAGCGTGAACGGTTTTATAGTGTAAATGTATTTATTAGCGAGAATGCTGGTATAAATGGTTAGGTTAGTATTTTATTCTATTTCGGGGTTGAAAGAAATTATATAAAAATATTTCAACCCCTTAGGTTTAGGTTAATTTAGATTTAGTCTCTTTAGAGTCTTTAGAGGGTGCAGGAACATAAGTTAAAAGTACTGCACTCCACATTTAACTTGTTCAGTAGCCTCCTTATGTAAAAGTTATACAATTAAAATATCTAAAAATTACAATATTAAATGAAAGAATGTTGCTTTTGGTTTTTGCTTGGGTTGTTGAAATAGGTTCTCCAGAAGTTAAGGGATGGCACTGCAATAACCCGCACTCCCTCTCGTCGACCAGATCGATGAGATAAGTGGGGAAGTGTGGGAAGAATCAACCACTAATGGTTCCACCTCACTCTGCCAGGCAAAGTGTCGTGTGTGGACGCCAATTAAGGTATTGGTGCCATCCCAGCTCGAGTGGCAAAAGAAGAGAAAGATATATAAGAATATGGGGCGCTAATGGCCATAAGTCGTCGATGCGCCCAAAAAAAAAAAAAAAAAATAAATAATAATAATAATAATAATAATAATAATAATAAGGCACCTCAAACCGTCGAATTCCCGTAGTGTAACAATTCATTGTAACAATTCCTCAAAGAGTTCTACCTTTTCCTTTGTACTGAGAAAAAAGGATAATGATGGCAATGTTTTTAACTAGCATGAAGCCAAGTGGTTTCGATACACAAAAGAGATGGCAAGGTCTCCCTAAGAGAAGATGAGCCGTTCAGGATACTTACTTTTTTACGAAGAGATGCAGCTATGACAAAACTTGAACCAAGAAAGTGCTATAACGACCAGTTGGCAGTGAAAAAGAACAGTGGTCTAACCAGCATTCTTAATCTTCTTCCGCCCAGCTACCATGGGTTTTACTTGGACTTAAAAGTTCTGCAAAACTTTCTGAAGTTCTACCAGATATTGAGGAGGAACAGTAATGTAAAATGTGCTGTTAATAAAATTTAATGTGACCCTTCTCCTTTTTTCCAAAGGGTGTGACAACATTTTTTATTTTTATTTTGTATAACTATGTACTGCTCATCTACAAGGAAATGACACTGTATTATGGATAATGAAAGCAGTACAACACAGTTGCACTGATAAGAAGTAAACAAGTCAGTGTTGCATATTAGGTCCAAAGAGGATAAGTCATTAAACAACATTTCATTAATTAAATTTTTTTTGTAAACAACACACCTAGAAAGTGTGTAGCGATGATGACAAGAGATTTGAATGGTTTGTAGGTAGTATCGTAGCGTTTTTGTGTCAACAAACAGTTTTGCCCCTTTCCTTAAAATTTACGTTTTTTGACTTATTCACTTTTTCCCTATCACCCTAGAATTGTAAGAATTCCTCAAAGAGTTAAATATGGGAATAAGAAGACTGTCTTAGTCTCATCGTGCACATTAAAATTTGCAGTTATCTCAATGCAGTTCAATCAATGAGCGATCTTGAATAAATGACGAGAAAATAGATCTATTCTAGCTGGAGTTTAGAACGGTATAGTATCACCATTTGGGGGCAGCCTATAAGGAAGAGTATGGGGATACAGCGATTATGTTTCCACGATCCTCACCAGGAATTAATAGAACCAAGCACCAATGAATTAAAATGCCTTAAATTTGGTTTTCCTAAGATGGAACTCTTGAATATGGAATAACATGGATTTTTAATCAGAGAAAAATTGGTGACCATCCTGAATTCCATTTTCTGGAATACAGGTATTAGATGTAAAAAAGTAAAACAAAAAAATAGTCCACTTTTAATTGTATGTCTGCTTACATAGATCAGAAACTTGGACAGAGTAGGAAAATTTGTAAAGAAGAAGCTCTGAGAAGACTGTTTAAAGAAGGTGTCCCAAATATTCACTAGGTCCAAAAATACGAGTGAATACGTAATATAGATTCAATTCCAAAAACTTGTTGGTATTTTAAAGTAATGCTCTTATGCTTTATTAAGTATATTCATTTTTTTCTGTTGACTAGCAAAAATTGAGAGTGGAGAGGGATGATGTAAGGTACCGCAAAGATAATGCAACCACAGCAGAGAGAAGAGAGGCCCTCTCTGGTTAACAGAGACTACTCTCTGATAGGCAGGTTAGAGTGGGAGAACCTGTGTATATAAGCCAGTGGGAATCTATCTAAAGGATCTATCAGATACAACTGTACATCGCATCGTGTCATATCTTTACTCACACCATTCATTCTATCATTTTCATTATAAAGTCCAGTGCAATTAGTGTAAACTTAGCTACATTATATTAATGTCTTCATATCTCGTTCATTTAATCAAAACCTAATTTCTCTC
>JAAEAF010013393.1:0-25466 GCA_011037195.1 Triatoma infestans | reverse complement strand
TTTTTCGTTTTCGTCCTTCCACTACACTAGTTCATTCTTCAACATACTTAACGTGACTCAACTATGATATAAAGCAGCCATAAATTCGATAACTTTCCAAATTAATAATTATTATTTAACTCGTGAATTGAATTAAAAATAAAAAATAATAATAATTTTTCTACATTAATTGCAAGGAATAAAGAATCCCCTTCAGATGATATACACTAAAATTGTCACTCAACAAGAGAGTTTTTCCTTCAAATCAAGAAAAGCTGGCCAGTTGTAAAGCAACGAATCTAGAAGGAGTTTCTTTTCCTTTTTCTCTTTTCTACTTTTTTTTTTTATCTTAAGATGTAATCATTTCTTTTAAAACTTACCCCCCACCCAAAGCAGTCTTACTTCATCCTTTTGGTTACTGCTGCCACCCACTTCAAAAAAAAAAAAAAGCGAAGAAAACTTTTCTTTAGGCTGTTCCGCCTTAAAGAAACGTAGTGGTATAGTAGAGGGTATCTAAGGAATGGGGCAGAGCCAAGTCTTTTTTTTTTTTGGGCTGGTCTTGGCCTATAGAAGAAGAAAAAGCTGAAAATAGTAGCCAGGAAGGAAAATGGCGGCTCGCCCAAACACTGTGTTCCTATTCTTGTTTACTAAGTTTTTGAGTTAAATAACGATTGTTAACATTATTTCCAATCTGGCGCACAACTCATACCACTTTTATATGAATGCCTCAAACCTTTTCATTCTCTCTCTCTCTCTCAGTTAGTTACCCACTCGCATTCTATCTCTCTTCAAACCCACTAACACTGGATTTTCTACCCAGTAATGAAATTTCAAAGTTTTAAGCCAACCTACCTACCGCCTTCTTCTACTTTGTAGTAACAGTGTATTCGGCTCTTATAACGTTGTGCCCGGACACGGACAACCATCGTGTAATACAACGGGTATGGACCAATGTTAGAGACGAACTTTTACATAAATTATATTTCCAAGGGGGAGGAAAAGAAGTTATTAAGAAAAGAATTGCCAAAAAGGATGGAACAAAATAATAATAACGTTTCAGCAGCTTTTTCACACTAGCTTATAGAATAAAGTTTTTTTTTGTTATTTTTTAATAGTTGTTAACATCACCTAATTTAGGATTGTCTATTATGGAAAGACCATGGTATCGTGTCTATTGCTATCTCTGTAAAATTAGTTTTGCAGTTTGCATATTTAGAAATGATCCTTTTCTTTGTTCAGTTTCTCTCAGAAGCCAAGCTCCTTCTCGTGCGATCTGGTAAATTTAACATTTTATCTTCTACTCTCTTGAAACAGCCATATACATTGCCACAGAATCTTTCTTTGTAAACACTGCACTTTTGTAGCTAAACTTCTTAGACTGTACTCGATTTGGTGGACTTATAGACTCTTCATAATTAGGATACCTCACAAGCTAGTGGCTGGTGCGCTAGCCTTTTTATACAAGAATTCATGGTTAGATTACTGTACTGGGCTCTCAAGATTTTGACCCGTGAAGTAGCTATCGTAAAAAATTTGGAGAGCTTATATATTATAATTAGTAGCAAAACGTGGATAGCCGAAGTCCATAAGCAACTAACTGTAAGCACCGTGCGTCTAACCAAAAAAATTTAACTTTATTATTATAAATTTTAGAATCTTTGATATATTCTAGAAAACTAGTCGAACATTTCTCTTTAAATTTGGAATACATTGGAAAAGGATTTGCGAAATCTATGATGTCAGATTTCAAGTGTTATTTTATTTATTTTTTAACTTAATTTATTTTAACAAAACATGGGCAAAAGTCAAATTATTACAGTAAAATTAGAAGGATTAACTATATAGGTGAGCATATTCAACATTTCTACAAGCAGATAACATTTTAGAGAACAATTTATATAAAGTTATGAAAAGATTTGGTGAGGATCGGTCAAGAAAGAAACATTCAATTATGACAACGCTTCCTGTCTTTATGAAGGCTTTAATCTAAAAAAACCAATACAATGAGGAACAACAATGCATTAATAATACTGTAAAATGCAGAATAACAACAACAAAAACAAAAAAAAAATTGTTAAAACAATAATATTGAACTTACACACAGATAGTCGTGTAAAGTGTTGCGAGAAAGAATTTTTAAAACATACACATTTGTTACATCGCAGAAACATAAAAAAGAAAATTAAAAGTTACTAGCTTCTTGACTCAAATTATCTACAAAAAAGAAAGTAGGTTGAATAGGCAAGTGAAAGGGATTTGAGAAAATTTTTGGGGTGGGGTTGGTGAAAGGGAATTCTAGAAAGTCATGTTTTAAACAAACCGTTATACAGCGCGACCAGATTATTCGTATCATTACGAAAATTAACATAAAATTTATTTCTTTTGATATATTTATTTCATTTCTAATGTATTTCCTTTTCTCCTGTTAATTTATTTTTGCTATATTTTGTTTTATAAATAAAAAAAATAAAATTTATGATTTTTATCCCAAAAAATGTTTCGTCAGTGCAATAATGTTGTCTTTATCATTTTTATGGTTGCAGTCGTATTCATGTTGGTACATTCTGTTTTTTAAGTATTGTGTAGTTTGACCAACATAAACAGCTGTACATTGTGTACATTCTATTATAATTATTATATGTATTATTATGTATGTATTATTGTATAAGTATTATATGCATGCATTATTATTCTCTGTATAGTCTATTACTATTATTTTGCATTTTACAGTATTATTAATGCATTGTGGTTCCTTATTCTATTGTTTTTTAGATTAAAGCCTTCATAAGGGCAGGTAGCTCTGTTGAAACGTTGGCATAATTGTATGTTTCTTTCTTGACCGATCCTCACCAAATTTCTTCATAACATAATTCAAAAATATTTTTATATTTATATAACCTAATATAATAATATAGAATTTAATAACAAAAGTATAAGGTAAATATAAGCTCTAAATTGGATTGATCAGTGAAAAATATTGTGAGAAAAGTTTTTATAAGTTCAGGTAAATTACTGTAAGCACACGTAATCAATCTTATTAAGGGAGAAGGTAAGCGATAATTTAGAGGTTTTATAAAGGTTACAGCAGGATAGAGATAAAGGTAATTTTTCGATAGAGATAGAAATTAATGTTTCCTAGGATTAAATGGCGGTCAATGGCGTTGTGAAGAATTTTTAAAAAGTAGTAACAGATCGAGTTGGTTTCGTCGCTTTTGAAGAAAAATATTTACTGAAGATCCAACGCCAAAAGTTGGCAATTTAGCCATTCTGTCGCGGGCAACCCAATATAAGAGAGCCCTAGCTTAATAGAGGTCTTGTTCGGCAGCATCATCACGCTGCTGGTACAGATCTTGGCATACAGAGACGTGCTCACCGTTCAGGGTGCAACTGAAGAACTAAGTTGGTGTAATTTAGGTTTTCTTTTCAGTTATTTAATATAAAAAAAATTTGTCAGAAAAACTTTCTTTGAATTTTCTCAATACTGTTCTTTTATCATGGCGGACTCCAAACTGGATGATAATTTTATTTATTTCCTTGACGACAAAATTTGTAAGGTAAAGTGTTCCTAATTCAGTTTATACATTAATGTCCCTACAACCAACTAATGTGAAAAAAAAATTACTATTTTGATCTCTTATCAATTTGCATCATTTTTCCGGAATCAAATCTCATCAATGTTCTTGGAAACCCTAACTGTCTGCCTACAGCTCTGAGGTGACATCATAAAGCTGTTCTTCAATAATTCTCATTTCTTAAAAGGTCTTCATTTTTATTTCAATTAAAAGTATATTAAAGCCTTCCAATATTATTTAAAAGATTGAGAAGCACAAAATGTTAATTTTCTCATTTACTGATCATGGTGTCGATATCAACTCCATTAAGGAACACTTGTCTTCGGCATTACCTTGTCCCTTTGGTGTTCCTCAAGGATCCTGTTTAGGACCTCTTTTATTTATATTGTATATTCATGATCCGCCTGTGTTGAAGTCGCCTGGGACAATTAATCTTTCTGCAGATGATATAAACTCCAGTTTTAGTGGTGAGAACGATGCAAGCACTGGAGCCAATGCTATCTTCAATTGGGCATTGAATAATAATTTAAAAATTAACCCCGACAAGACCATTGGATTAAATTTTACTATTTCTCCACAGGGTAACTACTGTTCTCCCCTTATCATGATGGATAATTCCAGTATAAAATTTGTGAATTCTGCTTGATTTCTGGGATTACACATTTCTACTGGCTTGAAGTGGAAAGTGCGTGTTGACCTGTTGATAGTTCAACAATTTATTTATTTTATAAATTGGCCAAATTTCTAGACATTGAGACCGTAAAGATGATTTACAACGGAAAATTTGAATCAACAGTGTCGTATGCCATAGAGTTTTGGGGAAACTCGCCGGAAGTATATAGAATTTTCAAAATTCAGAAGAAGATAATTCGTATCTTGGTGGAAGGCTAAACGGAAGGAAAGTTGTAAGGATCATTTTAAAAAGTTAAATAAGCTTACTCTTCCATCTTTACATATCTATAAATTGGCAGTGTTGGTGTTTAAAAACAAAGATGATTTTTTGTCACTAAAAATATTAGCCTCTTACGAAACAAGAAGTAAAGGTTTAGTTTGTCCACCATTTACAAGGTATACTACAATTCAGAATTCCTATATCTCCATGGGTATAAAAAAATTTAAAATGATTCCGTCATCTATTGGTGAACTCTTAAATTTAAAAGATTTTAAAAAGAAACTGAAAGACTATTTATTAAGTAAATGTATATCCTCACTAGATGAATTTTTAACAAAATTATAAATAAAAAAACAATAACTACAATAATATAAAATTATTTCCACAATTTTTCCATTTCTCACTTTTTATAATATTAGATTGGCGGCTTATAATCTATATACAGTTTGTGTTTGCTAATATATAATTGTTGAGTTATTTTAATTTAATGTACTTTTTTATATATTATGTAATATTTATTGTGATGAGCCTTGTATGCATTTATATGTACAAATGATTTGAAGGCAATAAAATTATCTATCTATCTATCTATCTATCTAAAGATTTCTTAATTTCGTATTATTTCTACTGCATATTTCCCAAACAGGTTCTACAAAAAAAAAAATGGTTCCACAACTTTTGAGTTCTACTCATCTTACTGTATTTTGAAGCTTTAGTCGGAAAAGTGTATATAAACTATAAATTTTGAAATAAGATTGAATATTAATTGCGTTTAAAATTTACATAGTTTTTGTTCGCTTTCTTTTTCTTTCTTTTGCCGACTTTTGTTTCTAAATTAAAATTTCAAGGAAATAATGTGGGGTACATATTACATTGAAATTGAAAAATACAAAAAAATAATAAATGGAACAATGAACAAAAAAGTAAGTGTAAAAATATAAAACACTGAAGAGTATGGAACACAAATCCATGCTTCCATACAAGAGGGTTTGTATTATGCGCATGAATGATTTCCATCATACAGTTTGCGACCAATTGCATGGGAGAAACAATTTCCAAATGCTCTTGTCTCCTTTTTGTCAAAAGCCCAGTTTCATTGTCCTAGTGGTGTGTTGATTGTCGTGGTTGACCAATACTGTGGGCTGAATGAATGTCCGTCTGTGTTTTTGTATTGGTTGTTGTTACCATTATATAGCATGTGATGTGGAGTGTTCATGTGCTATTTTTGTTTGTGTGAGTGTGTTTGTTTGTGTATGTGTGTATGTATGTAGGGGGGTAGTCCTCAATAAGAGCCTCCAGCTAGAAAAGTGTAATCAATTTATTTGCTTTGGGACCAACTAATTGAGTACTTTTTCAAACCAAGGATTAAAACCTTATTGGAGAGTTTTGTATCGAATCCGTGAAATGAGTTTTCTTCCACATCCAACAACTGATAATATGTTAAAACAAGAATTAATCAATGTTTATTAATTCTAAATTAAACTTTAATTGTTAAAATAACATCACTTTTTTTTCTCTTAATACAATTTACGCAATTTTTATTTATGATTGTTGCAGTTACCTATTTAAAAAAATATAATTATAAAAGTCGTAAATCATTCGATAAACCGATTTTCTTTGGAATTTATTTTTTATCTTAATACAATACAGACATCGTAAAGTAGTTACAAGGGAGTACAATTTTATAGAAAAGCCTCACATCACCCATCCCATCACAAAATGAATCCGCCCTTAAATGAATTTTAACAAAAAACAAAATGTTACAAATAAAAGTTGTAGCTCAATATGATTAGTTGATATCGACCAAGTTTTGAAGAAAATCGATAAAGTCATATTTAATAAATATTTAATAAGAAAATAGCAAAAAACTGAAAACTCCGTCTAGTAAAGTTGTACTGGTAAAGTACGAGTACATTCTGTAAATCGGTCATCCGACTTTGAACAAAACCTAATTGTCGCGGCCTTTCTGATAGAACCAAAATGAAATACCAACTTTACTATTGGTTCGAAAATTGTTTCCCAGTTTGGAATCCGCTCTGATACAAGGAATAATATTGAGAAAATTCAAAGAAAGTTTTTTGGTAAGAAGCATAGGCTTATAACTGAGTGGTTCTTAGCTTGAGTCCTGCGCTTATAACACTGGTAATTTTTTATTTGTTGGCGAAAAATTAATTATGAATTATGTGTTTTTGCTTTCGTTGGCGTTAAGGCGCCTGAAAAAAAATAGGCATTACATTATTTTACTTTGTTTTATTGTATTGCAACATTCATGGGTGAATCTGCAAATTATCATCTTACATTGGTAATTCTTTTGCAATTTTACTGAACGTAGCAAATATCCCGCTAGCTATCTTCTGTAGTATGATGGATGCAAGAAATATAAAAATATATTTAATTTGAAAAAATCAAAATTATGAAGAATATGTGACATTCCCTTGCAAAAGGACATTTCAGGGAGAAGACCACTATTGTCTTTTACAGTTCATGAACTTGATAGCATAGTCTACCCCTTCTACTCACAGGGGAAGATTTGATATAACAATTAGAAGACATTCCTTCAATAAGTTTGTTGTAGACACCGAAGCAGAACACATCAGGAATCGCTATCTTAGAATCAGTGCAGTTCCACAATATATATTAATAAGTTTATAATATCCTTGCAAATAACTTGTAGTTATTATTTTATTAGAATATATTTATTGTTAGCAGTGGTGACTACTTTCTTATTTCTGATACTTCTCTCTTAAACATATATACTTACAAGCCCTTTTACTAAACCGCTCGTGCTACACAAGCTACCAGCACACAAACACACATCACCAATCACATTTTAGTAGACAGCGGACTGCTGGTTGTTTGACATTTAAATAAGCAGATACCCTATTTAAAAAAAATAGATTTTATTCTATAACTAGAGCGGACCCTTAGTCTGAGTAGGAGCCAGATTTCTCTGGTGACGGGACTGTTTACGGGCCATGGTAGGTTCAGGAAACATCTGTACAAGGTAGGACTCATTCGAGCGGAACCCTTGTGCAGACTATGTCAGGAAGAGGAGGAAACGGCCTCCCACCTGTTGTTCGATTGCGTAGCAATAATCAGATTGAGGTATGAAACCTTCGGTACTTTGCGACCTGAGGAGATAGTAGCTCAAAACGACCTGGTGATGAAGGCCCTGAAACTCCTTAAGGAGGGAGGGTTTGTCTATTAGGAACTATCGGGGGTGGCACAATAAGCCTCTGTTGGCTGCGGTGCTGGGATATGGCCCACCCGAGGTTGGATAATAATAATAATAATAATAATAATAATAATAACTAGAGCGAATTTCTATTAAATTTTATGTCATTGAATTTTCTAATTAGGCCACACCATTATTAAATATAAGAAAAACCCTGGGGATCATTAATTGCATAGTCTCTAGAAATAAAAATAAAAAATGTCGCACTAAAGATTGAACTAAGTAGCTGTTAAACAAACAATCAACCCTCAATAAGAAACAATTAAAAAAAAAAAAAGTTGCTTTTTTTTAAAGGAATATAAAGAAGATCCTGGATGGAATTTTGTTGAAATAACAATTAATTAAGTAAAAGGCGTCATGATTGTAAGGAGTGAAAAGTGCGAGAGTGCGTGAAGAAATTGTTTCCAAGGGGATGATTGGTTTGGTAAATATTTGCATGGCAAGAAAATGGTAAGGTGGCAAAGCAGAATACTACAAGAGGGATTGTATGGGAAGGGGAAACGAGTATAAAATGATAGAAGAGGATGATGTTGGAAAACTCATTCCACTTTTTATTTGGTTCCAAGGAAATCGAAACTTACAGATAAACAACTTCAAACTAGTGGAATCTTTCAATCTAAAAATCATTTCCTAAATTCTGAAAATATATTTTGCTATTTTATTACATGATTTTAAATTTAATTTAAAATTTTTCAATGCTTCAAGTCATTTCATGGAATCTAATAAGTTTGATTTTTTAATATTTAAAAAGCAGTTTATTTAATGATTAGTTGTTTCAAGGTTGCGCCTTTATTTATTCATACAGAAGCTGCTAGCTTTGTAAAATAGTTCTTTCAACTTTAAGTCAAATATATTGCCCTTTGAAGCCTATAAAATAAAATAAAAAGTTTGCAAATATTATAGGCTATTCCACATATTTAATCGCTTTTCAACGCACAATATAACATTATTTATTATCTCTCCACGTTTATTTTTTTAATTACGTAAATATTCACAAAAATTGCAAATTAAAATCACTTATTGCTGTGAGAGAAAATATTTGTGACCGCATCATATTTCTGGAAATGAGATATCAACAGAGATACATGTTTTGAGATCCCGTGAAAATGGTAAAAAAAAAAATTTTAACCACTAGTTTGTAGTCAGTAGAGGTTTTGAAAACTTCTTATTACGGGTTGTTTTATTCTAAAATGAGCTATGGTATATGGCTATGGGGAGCAGCTTCTGATAGTAATCTAGTCATTAAGCTACAAAAAAAAGCAATAAGAACCATGTTTAGACAAAATAATAGAGATAGCTGTAAAGCATTGTTTAAAGAGCATTCCCTTCTAACTTTGCCATCTTTATTTATTATCACTAATTTATTGGCTATAAAAGATAATACTAATAATGTGTTCGGAAATGATTTCCATCAATATGGCATAAGAAGCAAAAAACAACTTACACATTCCAGCTAAAAGACTGATAAAATCTGATTTGCCACTAATCTGATAATGTCTCGGAAAATATATAATAATAACTTGCCGCATAAAATTAAAGAAATTGAAGAAAAACAGTTCAGAAAAGTAGTAAGAAGATTTCTGATAGAGAAAACTTTCTACAGTATTACTGAATATTTAGAACACAAGTGGAAGGTTATAGAATTTTGTACAGACTAAGTATCCCCGGTTATATTTACATCACATTAATTATAAAGAACAAAGTTTATTTAAAGTTAACTCAGTTTCTTTGTACATCACAGCAAGAATTTGTTGACGTGTTTATTGTATTTTTGTAATACGTTAAGGCTTAATAAAAAAAAATAAAAATATGTGTTTGTGATGTTATAAGTATTATGGTCTGTGTATGCTATAAACAAAGAACTTACAAACAAGAAATGGGAGGAAGTTATAATGATATTGTCTTAAGTACCATCATTCCATCCCACCGGATGGTTTTAGTTTAAAATCAGTCAATCGGAAATGCGTTTTTACCCGACTTTACCATATTTTGGCTATTTTCCCGAAATTAGCTCCAATTGCTTTCTTAACACTTTGTTAGACATGCATTTCCACACGTTTGTTAGACATGTTTTTTTAGTTGAATATTATGAATTCCTTGGAGGAAAATGTTTATAGGTGTTTAACATCAATTTTATTTTGTTTCATTAATATAAACGGCCAAATACAAAATGGCGGACATGCATGGATCTTGCATTTCTGCCTAATTATCTTTGGCTTTCTTTTTTTTCAAAAAGGGAATGAAAATGAATTCAAGCTGATAAGTAGGGGAGAGAACTGGCCGGGAGACTGTAGAGAATGGACCAAACAATTTGGGTGCAAAGAATTTTAAAGTCTTTATGGAGTTCGCTGGAGAAGTTGCGGTAATAAGAAGGACTAGACGGATAAGTAGAGGTCCGCCTCCCCGTGGCAGGGACGATAACTTACCTACTATGTAGGTAAGGCCAAGAGGCCAAAGGAACCGGTTTTGTCGTTATGTGCTAGGTACCCTAGGTGGCTTGGAGAGTGGAATTATAATAATAAAATAATACTATAGCTCGCATTAATTATATAAAACAGTAAATATTATGTTAAAAAATCTTGATTTTTACATTCTTTTTTATTTAATTTTTATTGTACAATTTGATAACTTATACAATACCTATGGTGGGAAAATTAGTAAAAAAAAAATTTTAAACTAACTTTTTTATTAAAATAATTAGTTATAGGTAATTAGCCAATCACAGTGTAGAAGGAGAAGTTGTGAAATGTGGGTTGAAATGAGAGCTAATCAGAAATTCAGAATTATGTTGTGGACCACGCCCATACTTGACACCTACACTTTTACACTGTTATTGGCTAATTATTTATAGCTAATTATTTCCATAAAAAATCTAGTTTAGAATCTAGTTTTTGAGTATTATGGTCTGTGTATGAGTAAACAAAAGAACTTGGCAAACAAGAAATGGGAGGAAATTATATCGATATTCTCTTAAGTACTATCATTCCATTCGACCTGAAGGTTTTTTTTTGGTTAAAAAAAATCAATCAGTCGAAAATGCGTTTTTACCCGTCATTACCACTTTTTTGCTACTTCCCCGAAATTAGCTCCAACCGCTTTCTTAACCTTTTGTTATACATCTAAAAGGCTTATCCACTTTTTCCAACATTTTCTGGAGCAATTGATTGTTTTGGGAGATTAGCAAGGATTAAACGTTTTTGTAACGTGTCATTTCAATATAATATACGCTTCTTCACCTATATTAATATTAAGTTGCGTAAATTAAATGCATTGTTATGTTTGAAGAAAATCAGATAACCAGAAATGCAAATTCACAGAATAAGTGATTTGAGTTTTTTTTTTTATTTTCTCGAAAAGGCCCCCCACGGCTTTTCTTTGAAATTGATGCGCTAGCTGTACAGATATAAACCGAACATTTTTATTTGTAATATTTATCGCAATTGTGTTGAATTACTTTTCTTGAAATTTGGAATGTTGGTGGTACATTTAATTATTCTTTTTAACATTATAAGGATGATAACATGTAAATTATTTTAAAATGGCAATTTATAGAAAAATCTTCATTCCTTTTCCCTAAGAACACAAATATAAATAATTTACAAAAATCTTTTTTCGGAAGCGGAGCACTTCAGAACATATATTTCCGGCAGGAAGACATTTTTAAAAATTCCTTATTGACTGGAAATGTATTATTTGTTGAAATCAATTAAGTTATATTAGATGATTGTAGAAATATTTAGTTTTAATTTATAATAAATTACTCATTTCTTAATGTTTTCAGAGATTTGAAATCTGAATAGTTTCTGATTAAAAGTAGAATAGAAATCGATGAAAATAAGTTCATTATACAAAATATTTTTAAGAAATAAGATGCCTAACCATACTGTCTCTACTATATCAGAACTTTAATCACAAACCATCAAACTGAGTGGTTCTCTTATGTTGCCTAGTAACATACACAGAATTGCTAATTGTTCACAACCTTCTTAGCGTAATGACTTGCTATATAAATATATAATGATAGCTGTTGTTGTGAGTGCGCAAGCCTTTTGATTAATTATTTCTTACTTATCCGAAGTGGAGAAAACTACTTCTAAGAGTGGAACAGTTTAGGAATAGTTGATGTCATGATATTGCCACTTTCTTTCTTTGATATTTTTAGTAGTTAATATTTTAAATCTTCCGCATGTTATTTAGGAAATTTGTATTATTTTAGTGAAGAAAAAATAACTTTCTTTTCTTAGATGGTTTTACAGTTTTCAAGACAATTTCAGTTATTGGCTGCTCTAGTTCTTCTACTCTCCACTTTAATTTTTATATTCATTTGCTATTTTTAAGAAAAGCGTTATATGAGTGTGAATTTATCCCATATAATTTCCGGATTTTAATGAATATCTCATGTGAGATTAATAGGAAACTTCTATAACATCACTTGCAATACTGAAACTTTCTGAAACATAATATTCGAAATGTTGTTGGTGAAGTTGTGTTGTATGTTTTGTAGTGGCACGAGCGGTTTTGTAAAAGGGCTTGTAAGTATATATGTTTAAGAGAGAAGTAATAAGAATAATCAAGAGAGCACCACTGTTTTTTAAAATAAATATATTTTTCTCTAAACAAATTTAAGTACTTAACAATATCACAATTATATCTTAATAAATCAGATGTATATCTGGAATAAATGCAAATATTTATCACAGGCACAGAGTTTGAGAGAGCGATTCCTGAAGCAAGTGTGCTGGTTTTGAAAGCAGAATACAGACTCTTTTGAAGGAATGCCCTCTCTAGCGGGGGATTTTCTTTTACAAAAGAGTTGGCCTAACCGGTTCTTGCGCCTTTGTTTCTTTAATTGCAATCATCTTATATTTCAGTACCTGACTCTAAATACACACTTTTTGAAGGTAAATTCACTATTTATTTTCCAAAACTGCTTCACTTAAATATTGTCAAATTTCATTCGACTATTTTTCAAAACTATTATTTTTCCATTTCTTTCTTCCACTACATATTCATTGTCATTAGTGTAGTTTCGAAAGACTACCTTTTTTGAAAACGTGAAATTAGAAACTGTATTCTGGTATCTATCATGAGGTGTATCTATCGGTTATTGTAATACAACCTTTATACCCACACTTTGGCAGCAATCTTGTAATATTTTGATCTTACATACTTATTATATACATATTTTTTTTTTTTAATTTAAGGCGCGTCAACATCTAAAGTCATTGGCTCGCGGAGTCTTCTCGGTATGCGTAAACTGAGAACACTGGCCCCGGGATAGTGTTCTCTCGTTACAGACAGAATATACTGCCCATCACCAGGAGCTGTAGAGGCTCCTAGAAAAAGAAAATCTAAGGACAGCATGCTAGACTCGAACCCGGGGCCTCCGCGTTGCTAGCACTGAGTCCAGCGCACTACCACCGTGCTACTCCCTTCCCTATCACATTTATTATTTTTATTATTATTGCATATAGAAATATATATTCTGTTGCAACAGTGTTAGAGCTAAGCTAAATATATAATTTAAAATACAATAGTAGAACATACAATGGATTTCAAAACTAAAAATAAAAAGTAACAAATATAATAACTATCTTACAAAAAAAAGAAGGAAGGATTCTTATTTACGAACGGTATTGATGTGAATCTCAAAGAAAAAAATGAAAAATCTGATGTGAAACATTCACAAAACATTCTCTTACACAAATTTACATAGTTACATATTCTGTAGTTTTTCGAACTCTCATATATAACGCTTTTTTTTTTCTCTCTCATAATTTATTTGTTTAATTGCACTAATATTTTGTCCGATTATTACTTTCTCTTACTCCTAAGTAAGAGGAAGTATTGTAATCGTGTCAAATTTTCGATATCGAGTTTTCACCGGAAATATCCGTTTTGAGGTCCCCTGAGTCCAAAAAAGTGGTTTTTAGCAAATGGTCTCTGTGTGTGTCCGTGTGTGTGTATGTGTGTGTGTGTGTGTGTGTGTATGTATGTATGTGAAAAACAAGCATAGCTCAGAAACGAAAAACCGTAGAAAGTTGAAAACTTGATATCCGGTTAGGTATCACCATAGGATCTGAACACACGTTATCTGTCACAATCCTCAACCGGAAGTACCACTTTACAAGTTGGATTTCTTACTTTTTTGCGATTTTCTCAAAAATGGCTCCGACGATTTTCTTTAAACTTGTAATATCAACCACATATTTAAAGAGCTACAACTTTTATTAAAAACATTTCTCCGGGAAAATGCAATGAAGTGCACTTTTGGGGGAGGGGTGGAGTTAGGTTTCCATGTAAAGTGCTATTCCAGTTTATTAGACAGTTCTGTCATCTAAATAATGTTAATTAGAATTAAATATGTTGTTGAAATTCCGAGTTTGAAAAAAATTGGATAACCGGAAGTGCGTATACTTTACCACTTTATTAAATGATTTATTCTCTTTTTCGCAATTTTCTCAAAAATGGCTTCGACGATTTTTTTGAAACTTCATATATAAATTAAACATGCAAAGATCTACATCTTTTATTTAAAACATTTCTTTGGGAAAATTCTTTTAAGGGCACTTTTAGGCGAGGGGTGGGGTTTATGTTTTTCTGTAAAGTGCTATCATAGTTGATTATACAATTCTATCATCCAAACATAATTAATTAGAAATAAATAGTTGACTGAAATTCAGTTTCAAGAAAATTAGTAAACCGGAAGGGCGCTTTTACTGAACAGTTTTTTCAGTTTTCGACGAATTTCATTCAAATTTGGTACACAAACTATGAAATTTGTCAATTATAATTTTGAGAACTGGAGTAAGAGAAAGTTGTGTGAGTGTTTCACACCAGATTTTTTTTTTTTGTGTTGCGAGAAACTAGATTTTGATTGAATTAGCAAATACGCAGTATTCACATCTTTATAGTACTCTTTTAATAATTTGTGGACTGCGTCATATACGTTAAATTAATATAATAAATTGCTAAAAACTCCAAGTCTAGGAAACGTTTTTTTAGCAAAATATTATGAATTCCTTGGAGAAATTTTTATAGATTTTTTAACATCAATTTATTTTGTTCCATTAGTATGAACGGCCAAATACAAAATGGCGGACTTACCTGGATCTTGCATTTCTGCCTAATTCTCTTTTGCTTTCTTTTTCAACAATCGAATGAAAATGCTGCATTTTTTTCTTTATAGCATTAATTATACCATGTCTTGTAAAACTTATACAAAGTTACCTTACCCAGAGGGTGGCGATGTTAGTGACTCAAGCCGGCGAGGTCTCATGACCAATAACCAAAGGTTGTCCGCAGGGCTCGGTAGTGGGCCCGTTCCTGTGGAACCTAGTGATGGAAAAGCTGTTAAATTGGATTACTGATAAATTGGATTACTGTGACTCGGTTGCATACGCTGATGACCTAGCAATAGTTGTCCATGCAGATTCTCGTAGGGAGATAGAGGAGCGTGCTTGCACAGGTGTGTCTCAAATAAAAAGATGGTGTCAAGGGGGGAAAGCAGCAGATTTCGTTTGAGAAGTCAAAAGTGATGCACATGAAAGGCAATCATGTGCCCAATCGCCCACCTTGGATCCGGGTGGATGAACAAAGAATAGCTCACGTAATCCAGTTTGAGTATCTGGGCGTGCTCCTGGATTGGAAGCTTTCTTTTAAGCCCCATATTCAGCGAGTTGCCTCAAGATGTCTCAACTTATACCAGGGGATCAAAAGAGTAGCCCATGGAGAGTGGGGGCTGAAGACTGGTTGACTTCTGACCATCTACAAGGGCGTGATTGAGAATGTCGCAACGTACGCAGCTGCCTGTTGGGCTGACAAGCTGGACATGCAGTCGTACAGCGGCATTCTACTAAGAATGCAAGGAGCTATTTTATGCTCGGTGACTAGGGCCTTTGCGACATCATCCACGATCTCCTTACCGGTGGTCGCTGGAGTGTTGCCGCTTGATCTCCAAGCAGAGATGAGGGCCGTAAGATATAAGCACCAAAAAAGGGGATGAAAATGAATTCAAGCTAGTAAGTAGGGGAGAGAACTGGCCGGGAGACTGTAGAGAATGAACCAAAAAATTTGGGTTCAAAGAATTTTAAAGACTTTATGGAGTTCGCTGGAGAAGTTGCGGTAATAAGAAGGACTAGACGGATAAGTAGAGGTATGCCTCCCCGTTGCAGGGACGATAACTTATCTACTTTGTAGATAAGGCCAAGTGACCATAGGCACCGGTTTTGGCGCTATGCGCTAGGTACGGTGGCTAAGAGTGTGTGCAATAATAATATAGCATTAATTATATAAAACAAAGTTACAAATAACTTGATATTTTACATTTTTTTTATAAGCAATTTTTATTGCACGATTCGATAATTTATAAAATACCTAGGGAGGGAAAATTCTTAAACTAGATTTTTCATAAAAATAATGAGCTATAAATAATTAGGAAATCACAGTGTTGAAGAGAAGGTGTAGAAATGTGAGATTGAAATGTGGGCCAATCAGAAATTCAAAATGATCATATTATGGACCACGCTCACACTTCACCAACTTCACTTCTACGCTGAGATTGGCTGATTATTTCTATGAAATATCTAGTTTAGAGTTTTTGTACTATTTTTTTTTTTCGATAGGGATTTTAAAATTTATCAAATTGTACAATAAACAGTTTTTAAATTGCAACACAAGTTGTTTCTAACATAATATTTACTGTTTTATATAATTAATGTAAACTATAAAGAAAAAATTAAGCATGATCATTGCATTGTTGAAAAAGAAACAAAAGAGAATTAGACAGAAATGCAAGATCCATGTCAGTCCGCCATTTTCTATTTGGCCTTTTGTTCTAATGGAACAAAATAAAATTGATGTTAAACACCGATAAACATTTCTCCAAGAAATTCATAATATTTGGCTAAAAAACGTTTCTAGATTCAGCGTCTTCATCCAGTCATGTTTACGCTTAATTTTATATAGTTCTGTTTGGAAAGTATAACTAATCAGACAACTTAATATGTTGTTTTTACCGGTTTTTGCATAGTTTTAACGTCACTTTTATTTATTTCAAATTCTGTACAAGCAAAAAATTAATAATATAAGAATTTTATCGGTTTGTAAAGATTACCCTTGAATTTTCTGAGGTCATGGTGTATCCACTGGTTTCTCAGTCTCACCAACAGGAACAACATTTCACTGACACTTCCAACACTCACAAAACGCGCACAATTGATCCCTTAAGAGTGCTGTCATTTAGTTAACCATACAATAGAAGCGGGGGGGGAGCCTCATTCCACTGCGACCTACAAATTGAGGTCTATTGTGGATCCCCTTAAGTTACAGAACAGCCCCCAGCTTTGCCCCCCTAGTCAATCCTAGCCAAGCTGAGAGCGGCTCCGTCATGAAGCTTTCAGCTTCAGGATTGCCCGTCCCCAATTGAGGAAACCTAATCATCGCCAGACCGGCGCACTCACAAAGGATATGCTCCGGGTCTCCTCCTCTACCTTGCAGAATCGGCATACCGCATTGTCCGCAAGTTGTAGGTGGTGCATGTGTCTATTCAGCCTACAATGCCCTGTTAGTAGACCCACAATTTACCTTATATCCCTTCGGGTTTGGCTCAGTAGGTCTTTGGTCAATTTAGGCAAATATCTTTTAATGAAGAGCTTTGCCTGCCTCGTCCTGGTGTCCCTCCCACCAACGCAGACGACTGTCTTCGTCCACCCCTTGATAGAAGTTGAATGAGGCTACTGGACAAGCCGCAGAAGGGTCGGGGCCTATAAAAGGTCTCCTGCGAGCACTCCCTCGCTAGGGGGCATCGCCCTCTCATTGCACCAGGAACCCCTGCTATGTCCCGGCACCAGGCCCGGGGGAGTATCAGTTTATTCCGAGTACCCACCCGGTGAGGGCAAGTAGGCCGTCAACACAGTCATTGAGGACTATTTGGTGAGGAAAGTGCCTTCAGGGCTGCCGAACTGCGGAGTATGTGGTCGCCTCTTCTACCCACTTCCTTTGCTTATATCTCCCTAGCGCAGAGTGTAACGCCACGACTTCAGCCTGAAAGGGACCGGGCGTACTTCAAGGCTGGCTTAATTTTAACTTTGGGCCTGCCCCCGTAGACCCCAGCTCCGATACCCACAGAGTGGGATACCCACAGTGTGGGGTTAACTGTGGTTAACCATACCCACAGAGTGGGTATCCCTTAAGAGTGCTGTTTTTTAGTTAATCATACCCACAGGCAAATTCTAGCTCATATACGCTCACACATAGTTATAGTAGCCCATTTATACACTTTAAGAGGACTACATTCTAAATACAAACTGTCATCCAACCCCTTGAATTTCCCCCAACTGAAAAGAACCAAAATATTCAGATCGCAGTAGATTTGGTTTTCTAAACACATTGTCTACACTTTCAACATCTAACAGTATAATTTTTCTAATTTTTATAACGCAATGTGTCTATTAAGAAACTTTACTAACTGATACTTGAAATAATTTATTTTATGTCTTTATGGAATCACTAATTTTCATTCGCGGTATGATATTCGCGAATAATTTTAATAAAATTTTTAGAAATAAATAAAGATTTGTTAATGAATGTAATTTATTAATTAATTTACTATATGACATAAAATGTCATCAAATTACAGAGGATTTTTTTTTTTTTATATGTACGTTTAAATAAGTATAAGAGATGTGTGAAGATTAAGTCTGACATATTCTTGACAGGATTACCTTCTTAGCCTTCCACTATATATATATATATATATATATATATATTATATGGCCCAATCTTGTTCAGTCTGATAACCATTTTGACTCCTCAATATCATCATAGACACGTCGACCGGCTATAATACCAATCTTCCCAGTAATCTTATAATCCATTAGAAGCTTTCTATATAAATTGCAAAACCATCTACTTTAATTCAAAATTGATCCTGGAAATAGGGTAGGGTATTATAGTAACCCTATTCAAATATTTGTTTGTATTTAGCTATAGTGTCCCAGTTATGTAAAATTCAGCTGATCATAATATAAATATTTTATAAAAATAAAGATAAATTTGAAGATATTTGTAAAAAGAAAAAAAGAAATCTCACTTTTCGTATTGAAATTTTCATTTTATAATCTGATTTGTTCACTTCTTGATCTATGTCCATCTTAGAGGGGATAGTAAGAACCATCTGATCCGCTAAGAAATCAATAATATAATCCTGAATTTTTAAGAATGCCATTGTCCACCGAAGAATGTCTTTTATTCACCGAATAATACATTTATTATTTCCCTTTTCCTCGCAAAACCGAATCAACATAAAGCCTAATTTTATATATATTTCGTTTCGTTAAAGAGTTAATAATGAGAGATATTTCAAATTTAAGATCACGATAATTTACTCTATCGTAAAAAATATATATTACTAAAACTCATCAAGCTCATTTCTAATCTGCGATCCAGTCACCGAGACATATATCAGAATTTATCAAGGAATAAATAGGTTTGGATTACGAATCTATACCAGAGCCACTCACTCGATGCAGTTTCTACTATTGCTGGAAGCATTTTTATTTAAGTTTAATTTTGAAGAAATTTAAAACCTCACTTTGAATGTTTTAGATCGGAATCTTACTTGGAATTCTCTTACACGACATTTTAAGTTATCCTTTAAGAATAACAAAATTTTTGACCACTTAACGCTTAGGACAAGCTAAACTCTTCCTAATCATCAATAGACCAATTAATTCATCTATTTCAAATGATATTTTTCGGCATCCAAGGCCATTCTCGTGAAAAAGCGATTGAGTTTCCTGGTTAAGTCCGCGTCAGTGGTTTGCTGTAAACCGAAATTTCGCCCATATTGCAATGAGCTTCTACAGGGTTGTGTCATCTTGTGTAGTAATGGTGCACTGACAAGAATCATGGTAGAATAGAAACAGAGCGCCTTACCCTTACTTCATCATCTTGGGCGCCATCTTCGCTGTAGTTAGTGGGTGGAGCTTAATTTTCCTATTCATTTCCATGGTTGGCTGAAGGGTGACGTGGTCTATGTCTCCCATCCCACCGAGACCTCCGCTCATTTAGTCCAGTGTGCTACCGTAGAGCTAATCCCTTCCCTAAATAACTAGTATAGTTACTAATGAAATTAATATATACCAATAATTGTATAGATAATATTCACCAATTATCAACAATATAGTTCATCTTTTTGTACTGAAGCTCCTTTCTTATGGCCACCTGTGGGGGACCGAGAGCACGAGCAAAAATGATATAATTAAATAAAAATGAAAAAATAAAGGGATTTCTTTTCACACAATTGACTGAAGTGAATGTTGGTTCAAGTTACGAATGGTCAAAAACAAAAGAAGTCGCACACAATATTGTACGAAACAAAACAAGTAATTTGAAACGGGGTTTTATTAAATTTCTTTCGTTTTTGTAATTTTTTTTATTTTTATTCATAGGTACCTTGCTTCAAAAAAAAAATATATATATATATAACTATGTATATTAAATATATATAAAAGTATATAAAATAACTAATAAGTAAAAAAACTAATAAATTCTAAAAAAAAAAAAAATGTAAGTTTAACAATATCCTATAATAAAAATAAATTTAAATATGAATAAAGTAAATGAAAAACATAATAAATGATAAATGATTATTTCAAGGAAAGATCTAAATGAACATTTATGTCGCTTTTATGTAAATGTCGCAACTAGTAAAATGATGGACAGATTCATGTCAAAGTTTTGGTAGTTGTTACGCTAGTAGTATCTAACTGTGTAAGCAGTTTGTCTCTGTCGTTTTCTCCTCTACTCCCATTAATAACACAGGAAGGAATGGGAACAAACAAGCTAGAAAATAATTGCAACAGTAGCTATACTGCCTGCCAAACCTTCTTGTCCCTCCCCCTCCCCCCACGGATTATTGTTAGCCACATTTACTTGTAATTTTCTTTCATTACAAAAGTAGTTTCCCAACCGTGAACATTTCTAAAAACGATTTGCCGCCTCTACAAGTTTCTCTATTCACTTTGTCTTTGTTAAACTTTCTTATTTCTTGTATATTTTATTTCCATAGTTATAAACGTTTAAACCAGGCACATCGGCGCCCATCTTTCTTTTTACCCTCGATGGCATGGGGGGTTAACAGTAAAAAAGGGGGGTAGTATAGAGGGTTTTTTTCTTGGTAGTGGGAGGAGGGCCAGAAATGGTAGTAGACAAACGGCTGACGTACGACCATTAATTACACTAGCCTTAGTGCAGGAGTATAAAATGTGGTATGAGAAGTATAGCGAGTGGGGGGTATAACAATCCCAAGTGTAGAAGCTGTAGAGAAGATTTGGTACTGTAGTGGCTGGGATGTTGCTTGTGTTTAGAGAAAAGGGAACCAAGAGTGAAGAGGGTAGTAGTATGATACTGTAAAGGAGTATAGTTACTGTAGTAAAGCTGGCAGACCGTTCGGTGAGGAGGGGTGGTATCTTACATTAGGAGAGCCCAGAGCCTTTTACTAACTGAAACTGGGCTGAGATTAATTGAAGGACAAATTACGAGGTGCCTGTGCTGGCTATATACAGGAGCAACAGCAGTGGTAGTTGTACACAATAGTAAGGCATCGCACAGCAAACTGAGTCCGTCTGACTGACGCCATTGTTATATACGCTACTTCCTTAGTGCTATACAACAACTTATATCAAGTCACCCATGTCTATGACAGACAAAATAGTTTTCTTTAATTTAATACAAAACCTTAAAAGGCTATTCCAAAATTTAATTAAATGATCTCTCTTCTCTGAAAATAGTTAGGAGTATTTTACTTAGAGATTGTGTATTTGTCTAGATTAATTATCAGATTTAAATATTACTGGGCAATGAACAGAGATATGTGCACTTAATTCTGCAGCAATTAAATATATATATATATATATATACATAAAAAAAAACCTATGCCGCAACAGCCCATGAAGGGCTTGCCAGACGGCGATTTGAATAGGAGAGCGTGTGGTAAGCACGCCGTTCAGTTCCGGCTTCGCTACCTAGGGCGCTACTAACTGTAGCTTTCCACTTCTTATCACGTTGCTGGGTCAACACCGACTTTGCCCTCACGGGAATCGATCCATGAATTCTCGCACGAAAGGCGAGTGCGCTAGCCACTATAAATATTATGTGTTAAACAGATAACAACTTTTAAGATGAAGCAGTTAATAAATTTTAAAACTTATAAATTAGTTATTACAATATGACCCACGACAGAGCGATGATCAAACCACCCAATAATATTTGAAATCTATTAAAAACTGCTAAAATTACTTTTTCCAAATAACTATATCAAATAAACGTTATAGGTTTATATATGTATGTGCAGTTGGCTTTCCAGTTTTAAAGATTTCCTTTGGAGCAGTTTTTAAAATAAATTTTGTAAACTCGCATTTCTGGTTAACCTAGTTTTTTTCACATTTGGAATTCTAACAATTCTTTTATTGTTCCATAATATTATATAGGTGATAGAACCATAAATTTTATTGAAAATATTATTCCTAATAATCCCTTAGAGCCAGGGGTCGGTAACCTTTTTTTCTTTAATGGTTAAAGAACCATTTTTAAATTATAATATTTTACTATAATAATCAGAGGTTAATATCTTCATCATTTTGAGGGAAGTGTGCCACAGGGCAGTATTCTTGAACCTACACTCTAGACGTCCCAGACGTCGTGCCTCGTGATCTCCTAACGATGGAAGTAGTAGTAATAATTAAACTCGTAAGGAGTGCCACCACCGGGTAAAGAATTCTCCGCTCATTCATTTTATTTATTTATTTATTTATTCATTACTTAATTTTGTTTTATTTATTTATTAATATTATTTTCTTTACTTTGTTTTGCACTCAAAAATATTTACTTGTGGCAATAAACCTGTCGTTGTAAACCCCGATAAAAAAAGTATAAATAATCGCCATTTAAATTATTTCTTATTGTTAAATGAATTAACCAATTTTAATTTTTTTTTATCTAATCTTTGGTGAACTTAAGTTGATATTTTATGAAATGAAACTATGAAATACCATAAAATAATTTTTCTATATATGCCAAATTCAATCTAGCACAATTTGTATAAGCTATCAATTAATTTTTTTGTTAAAAATAACTATAAATATAGGGAAAACTAATTTTATGATCCGAGAAAATATGTAATAAATATCTTTAGAGGATACATTTGAGGAAATGCATAATATCTTAACGTGACATTAAGAAATAAGAAAAATTGATATTACTTAGTTTGCGTTCTTTATTTTTTCCTTTTTTTTTTTTTATTTGTGGATTTTAACATAAAGTTTCACCAAAACAAGATTAAATATGTAATGCATAGGAATGGGAAACTCAGAAAACAAATAAACTATATAATGCGTTGGAATTTAAGCTGTATCTTGATTAGCATATTAGAGACGTACAAAAGGGGAGAAATTTTGTTGGTAATAAGAGATGCCGAAGAGGAAGAGATTGTTAGAATTTGTATGTGCCGGTCCTTTAGGCTAGAGAGGATTCTCTCTTGGTGTTAGCGGGGGAGTGGTCGAAGGGTTAAAGGCTAAGGGAGAACAACCACCCACCCACAGTGAGTCTGTGCACACAGGAACAACGGAATGATATATATGAGCGTAATTTCCAGACTCATTTCCCTACATCCGAAAAACTGTTTTCATATCTACATATTTTTATAGCATACCATCGGTGTGTTTGTTTTATTTAAAATAAAAAAAATCTTTATTTTTATTTGTTTTTTTATTTTTTGTAAACTTATTTGCATTTTAAAAGGTAGAATTTTTTCTTCATTTCATCTAATTTGAGAAAGAGTTATAAAAACTAAAATAATGTCTATTGATGTCTTCTGAGAATTTTTATGAACGTATTATTTGGGAATCAAGGCTCTAAGATTTCTGGAGAAGTAGAAGAAGTACATCCTCCTGGATTGAATTGAATTTTTTACTTTCTTTTACTCCTAGTAAGAGGAAGTATTGTTAGCTTGTTAAATTTTCTATATCCGTTTTGAGGACCCCTGTCCAAAAAAGTGGTTTTTAGTAAATGGTCTGCGTGTGTATGTGTGTGTGTGTGTATGTAGGTATGTATGTGAACAGCATAGCTCAAAAATGAAAAACCGTAGAAATTTGAAATTTGATATTCTGGTTAAGTATCACCATAGGATCCGACAGTAAATCATCTATCAAAATTTCTCAACCACATTACTAGTTTTTTCTTTTTTTTTTACATTTTTGCTCAAAAATGGCTCCGACAATTTTCTTCAAACTTGGTCGAAAAACTACACATACAAAGAGTTACAACTTTCATTTCACTGGGAAAATTTATCTAAGGGCACTTTTGAGAAAGGGGTGATGTTAGGTTTTCCTCTAAAATGCTATTTCACTTTATTATACAATTCTGTCATTTAAATAATATTAATTAGAATTAAATGTGTCCGAGTTGGAAAAAATTGGTTGACCGGAAGTACGTTTTTACTGCAATGTATTTTTACTGCATATGGTATGTTCTCGAAAACGGATCCGACGATTTTCTTTAAACTAGGCATGTCAACTACACAGATAATGAGCTACAACTTTTATTTGAAACATTTCTCCTGGTGAAGTCATTTAAGGTGGTTTTTGGGGGGGGAGATGAGGTTATGTTTGTCTGTAGAATGCTATCATAGTTGATAGTATCATAAATGATATCATCCACAAAATTAATTAGAAAAAAAAAATAGATAGATGAGTAGAAGAATAGAATAAATTCCGTGTTTCAAGAAAATTAGTAAACCGGAAGTGCGCTTTTACTGGACAGTTTTTTCAGTTTTCGACGAATTTCATCAAATTTTGTACACAAACTCTAAAATTTGTCAACTACAGTTTTGAAAACTGGAGTAAGAGAAAGTTGTGTGCGTGTTTCATACCAGATTTTTTTAATAAAGAATTGCTGTCTTGAAGTGACTGAAAGAGTAATTTATTTACAATCACTCAACAAATATCATCAAGCTTCTAGCAGTGTTAGTGCGTAATGATTTGGATTTCTCTATTGAAATACAGGCCCTCTTTAAAACGAGGATATATATAAGCAGAACAAGAGAAGTTTATTATTTGCATATTCAAAAACATGTTAAACAGTGTTTGTTTACATGTTAAATCTCTTGTACTACAGCGATGATACATGAAGTCAACAATTGTTAAAAGTGTTTTTCATACTTGAAATGAACTCAACGTTTTTTTATCGTATCAGAAATATTTTACAAAAACAGTATCATTGTTTTTTTTTGGCACAATAGCTTACCGTGGCCATGTTGGTTTACAGCACGTATCGCGTATCGTTTACAGCAGTCATTCGCTAATTGTCAAGGGAATATCTGTTCATAATTTTATATAATAAATGTATTGAATATACCAATAATAAAATTCTTATTTTTAGGATTTCAGAACCTGTAACACAGAAATTCCATGGATAAAGACAGCGTCGCTCTAACGGTTACGTTGCTCCAAACAAAAAGATTAATTGCCGCCCCTTAAGAATATACATATATATTTTTTTTAGCAAGTCTTTGCATGTTCACACGACAAGCTGAAGCAGCGTTCTGTTCCCATGCTAATACTCTTCTGTTCAGAGAAGTATATGCATGTCCAAATAAGTTCAAGCATCGTCGTGTACAAATTCTGCGTTAATTTTTTAATAATAATGATTTTTTTATCTTTTAGTCGCAAACAATATAAATACGTTATGCACCATAAATTTTTAACGAACGAAAAAATCGATATGTGAA
>JAAEAF010013391.1:0-25637 GCA_011037195.1 Triatoma infestans | reverse complement strand
TAATGCGTCTCTTCTACCCATTCGCGGCAAGCCGTCTAATCCGACTCATGGATGCTGCCATGCAGCATCTAAAAAGATAGTTCTTCCGCCATCACCCTTACTATGTGACCCGCTGCCATCAACATAGTTTGTAGACCATTTTGCCGTAATAAATACATTTCCAGGGGCCACTACGAGGAAGCGATCTACATTTACCCCCTACGAAGCTTATGCGCACCTCAAGGCTACAGTGTCAACGAGAAGAGTAAGTTCAAATCCTCAATTATACCTTCTCCACTTGTGACAAGTTCAAATACTTTGGCTCCCTACTGACAGCAAATAGTGACATCACCGTTGAAATAAAAGGAAGAGTAACTGCAAGAAACAGATGTTTATATGCGTTATAAAAAGCTTTACGGTTTCAGAATTTGTCACGCCCGGCGAAAATTATTATTTATAAAACTATAATTAGGCCGGTAGTGATGTACGGTAGCGAGACATGGACAATGATGCAAAAATGTGAAAATATGCTTAGAATATGGGAAAGAAAAGTGTTGCGGAAAATCTACGGCCCGGCACATATTAACGATGAATGGAGGATCCGAAAGTTAAAATAAACGCACTTCCGGTTATACAATTTTTTTTCAAACTCAGAATATCAGCAACATATTTAATTCTTATTAACATTATTAAGAAGTCAGAATTTAAACTGAAATAGCACTTTAAATGAACTCCTAACTCCACCCCTCCCCCGGAAGTGCCCTTAAATGAATTTTTCCGGAGAAATGTTTCAAATAAAAGTTGTATGTAGCTCTTTGTATTTATAGTTGATATACAAAGTTTAAAGAAAATCGTCGGAGCCTTTTTTGAGAAAATCGCACGCACGTAAATAAACCAACTAGTAAAATGGTACTTCCGGTGGAGGAATTTTGACAGATAACTTACTTTCAGATCCCATGGTGATACCTAAACGGAATATTAAGTTTCAACTTTCTACGGTTTTTCATTTTTGAGCTATGCTGTTCACATACACACACACACAGACCCTTTGCTAAAAACCACTTTTTTGGACTCAGAGGACTTCAAAACGGATATTTCCGGTGACAACTCGATATCGAAATACTCGATTACAATACTTCCTCTTACTAGGAGTAAGAGAAAGTAAAAATCTGTGATTTTTGGTTTGTTTGCAGGAATCATTAATTGATTTTTTTTTTTAATATCAGTTCGAATTTTTCATTACAATTCGAGTACTATTATGTCATTATACTCGAATTCCCCATTGGTCAATGCGTAAACATAAAAACTAGCAAATTTGTTTTTAAAAAATACATATACATATAATTATTATTTTTTTAAATTAAATTCATGCGCGGATAATCCGCAAACACGGATAATCGGGAGTTTACTGGACATCAATACATTATATATAAAATTACAAATTTTGTTTTTTTTTTTTTAAACTGAAATTACGCGTATTTGTCTTAACATAAATACAGAAGTGTTGAGGGATAAGTAACCAATTTACTAATCTTGGCAAATAGAGAAGTGTTGGTTAAATTATGGCCCACTAGAGCGCTTTAATAACACTGAACCAACTTCATATAATATTTGAAATTGTCGGACTAGAGGATTAAGGTGTGAGGATAGGGTACTATGGAATTTCTTGAATCTGACTTTATATATAGGGTGACCAGAGTTATATGCTCCACCCACTTTTTTTTTAAACGGCGGGAAATTTCGAAAAAATAGAAAACACGTATTTAATCATTTTTAGTGTAGTTTATTTTCAGTGATTGATCCATTTTTTTATACCCCAAATTCCCGAGATACAGCATCCAACTTTTTTTTTTCAAATGGAACATTATATTTTTTTTTGCATATTTTTATAGCAATTGAGCCTCTAAAAAAATTAAAAAAAAAAAATTTAAAATCGGTTAGGTTTTTCAAAAGTTATGGTAATTTAAAATATGAAAAACAAATTTCAGTTCAATGTCAAAATTACCTTATTTTTTTTTTAAAGAAGCTGTTGAAACTGGGCACCATCAACGGATAGGCAAGCCAAAGCTCTGGACTCGCACGCTCTGTTTGTAGCAGCACTTAGGTGGCAAAGTCAACATCTAGGCAGGCTAGAGTTATTCGACGTTCCAGATCTTCGACTAAAGGCACGGGATTAAGGTTATTGTACACTTTATTTCTTAGATATCCCCACAAAAAATAGTCCATTGGGGTTAAAGTCCGGAGATCGAGGTGGCCATTGGATCGGACCATGAGTTCCTAACCACTTTTCATGGAAATTTCTGTCCAGGTAACGTCGAGCAACTCTCGCATTATGTGCCGGGCAACCATCTTGTTGAAAATACATATCTAGCCGACGTTTTAAGAGGAACATCTTCAAGCAGAACTGGCAAAATGTCTCTTAAAAAAGTTAGATACCTTTCACCAGTTAAGTTCTCTCTGTAGAAGTTTGGGCCTATTAGTTGGTTTCCTAAAACTCCACACCAAACGTTTGTAGAAAAAACAACCTGATGGCGTGTGGCGAAGGTAACTTGTGGATTTTCTTCTGCCCATATTCTAAAGTTCCAACGATTAAGAAGGCCATTGTTGGTAAACTTTGATTCATCAGTCCATAAAATTGTGCATTTTTTGTCCATTTTTTCTGGGGATATCTACAAAATGAAGTGTACAGTAACCTTAATCCCGTGGCTTCAGTCGAAGATCTGGAACGTCGAATAACTCTAGCCTGCCTAGATGTTGACTTTCCTACCTAAGTGCTGCTGCAAAAGAGCATGGGAGTCCAGAGCTTTGGCTTGCCTATCCGTTGATGGTGGCCAGTTTGAACAGCTTCTTTAAAAAAAAAAGAAGGTAATTTTGACATTAAACTGAAATTTGTTTTTCATATTTTAAATTATCTTAACTTTTGAAAAACCTAACCGATTTAATTTTTTTTTTTTTTTTTTTTTAGAGGTTTAAGTACTATAAAAATATGCAAAAAACAATATAATGTTCCATTTGAAAAAAAAAAGTTGGATGCTGTATCTCGGGATATTGGGGTTTAAAAAAATGGATCAATCACTGAAAATAAACTAGACTAAAAATGATTAAATATGTGTTTTCTATTTTTTCGAAATTTCCCGCTGTTTAAAAAAAAAGTGGGTGGAGCATATAACTCTGGTCACCCTGTATAGACGGAATACCAAGTTTGACTTCTTGCGATATTCTGTTAACATACACACACACACACCCAGACCATTCTCTAAAGACATTTTTTTTTTTTTCAGGAGACCCGACAACATGTTATTTCAGTAAAAACTCAATTTCAAAAATCTGGCATAACTGCAATACTTTCTCTTTGAGGGTCCTTGAGGGCGTTGCCGAAGTCAGTTACGCTAAAATTCAAACGGCCATTTCAAAGTTTGCAATAAAAGACAGTCGGTGTATATTGTTAGAGGTTTACCAGGTGATATTTTGTTTGTATAGGTATTTGATAATCAGCTATAATAATTGATGTAAAGTTATTTTCGACCAGGTTATAGTGGTTTTGGGAGTTTTTAACCTCTGAGACACTTGTACATTCCTCCTCTTATCCTTTTGTAGTTCCCCTTCACAACAGTTATAGTGCCTACTATAATGTTGTTGATGGTGGCGGTGGTGGTGGGTGGCTGTGGGGGGGGGGAGATAAGAAACTCGGGCCGCCTTTTTGGTTTAGGGCCATTACGTGATTATGTGTCGCATATGCTTGCTGCACTGTCCAACATAGTTAGATGTGAAAAGCTGTACACCCGCATGGGGGGGGAGGTGGCGCGGGACGGTTTGGTTGGGGGTGGGTGGTGCTAGTGAAATAAAAACTGGTGCAAAAAGGACAAATCTCAAATGGCATCAATCAGGAAGAAGACCTACCCTTCTGACTCCTAGCTGAATAGGAGCTTGTTATAGCGTTAGCAAAAACTAACCTGTCTAAAGGCTACCTTCTCGTTGGTAACAGCTCATTCTCCCCAACAAACTGAAAAGTGTTTTTTTTTTCTCTCCCCCTTTTACTACGGATATTTTTTTTTGTCATTTTCTCATTTTTGTATTACCATGTGATCCTTGAAACGGCAACACTCCACTACTACTTCCATAAACAACGCAATATACAACATTCCCTTTGTTATCATTAATTCCTATCCAGGCCACCACATCCTACTGAAACCTCAGTTTTATTAGATAACCCTTGATTATTTACACTAAACTTCTTTAAAGTACAATGGACGGTATTATCACAAACCCGACTTACTCTTACTACAGTTCACACACACATTTAAGTGATAAATATCCATTAAACATATAATTTTTACAAAATATTTGCTTGTCTTCAATTTGATATCAACTGGAGAATCTAAACTGAAAATAAAATGACATTTTTAAAGAAACCATAATCACCCCCACTCCTCCCAAACATTTTTAAATGAACTTTATCGGGGAAAAAAAATCCCAAGAAATGTGATAGGTCTCAGTATTCATAGTTTGTGTAAAAAAAAAAATCTGGTGTGAAACACTCACACAACTTTCTCTTACTCCAATTCTCAAAATTATAATTGACAAATTTTATAGCTAAGTGTACCAAATTTAATGAAATTCGTCGAAAACTGAAAAAAAAAACTGATCTGTAAAAACGCACTTCCGGTTAACTAACTTTCTTGAAACATGGAATTTTAGCGAGTCTAATTTATTTCTAATTAATTTGGTTTGGATGATAGAATTGTATAATCAACTATTGTATAAGCACTATAGAGAAAAACATAACCCCTCCTTCTCCGTAAAAGTAACCCTTAAATGAATTTTCCCAGAGAAATATTTTAAATAAAAGTTGTACATTATTGTATGCGTAGTTTATTTACGTTGTTTCAAGAAAATCATCAGAGCCATGTTTGAGAAAATCGCGAAAAAGTGGGAAAAAAAAATCATTTAGTAAAGTGGTAAAGTAAAAGAATTTCCGGTCATCAGATTTTTTCCAAACTCGAAATTTCTACAACATATCTAATTCTAATTAACATTATTTAGATGACAGAATTGTCTAAATAAACTGAAATAGCACTTTAGATGAAAACCGTAATCACCATCCCTCCCCCAAAAGTACCCTTAAATGAATTTTTCCTGAGAAATGTTTCAAGTTAAAAGTTGTAACTCTTTGTATGTGAAGTTGATGTAACTAGTTTCAAGAAAATCGTTAGAGCCATTTTTGAGAAAATCGCAAAAAAAGTAAAAAAAAAAAAAAACAACTAGTATTGTGGTACTTCCGGTTTAAGGAATTTTGACATATAACGTACTGTCAGATCCAATGGTGCCTACCTAAATGGAATATCAAGTTTAAACATTCTATGATTTTTCGTTTTTTTGCTATGCTGTTCCACTTTTTTGGACTCAGGGGACCTCAAAACGGATATTTCCTAGGAGTAAGAGAAAGTAAAAATTTAATGAAATCCATCGATGATTTTTATGGATAAAATCGTAGAAAATTCAAATAATTTCAGTAAAAACGCACTTTCGGTTAATCGATTTTCTTGAAACTCTGGAATTAGGCATCATAGTTAATTCTAATATTATTAATATTATTTAAATGATAGAATTATATAATAAACTGAAATAGCACTTTAGAGGACAACATAAGCCCGTGAATTTTTTCGGCGAAATAAAAGTTATAGCTCTTTGTGTGTGTGTGTGTAGTTTAAAGAAAATGAAGGTTCGTGAAAATTGCAAGAAAGTGAAAAATCCATTCAATAAAATGGTACTTTCGGTTGATGAATTTTGACAGATTAACTTCCTGTCGGATCTCATGGCGATACCCACACTGAATATCAAGTGATACTTCCGGTCGACCACTTTTGACAAAAACATTATTGTCGCGTCCTATTAAAACACGTAAACAAAATATCATTTTTCAGCTTTCTGTCAATTAAGTTTATTATTATTATTATTATTTTTTTTTGGAAGTTTCTCGAAAGAGGCTGCAATGATTTGTTTTTAAATACACACACAGTGCGTTCTCACACTTGAAAATCCAATAGAATTTAAAGCAAAAAAAAAAAATTAATCAAAACCACTAGATTATCAAAATTTTAGTTTTTGTAACACGGTAAACAAACTATATAGATATATAATAGAATTAATTTAAATAAATTTCTCCAAACTTCAACTTGCATATATTAAAATGTGAAATTCGATGCAAAATATAATTTATGCATGGTTGATAATTGTAAATTCAAATATTGCACAGGATTGTCGAGAAATGTCACTATTCCGTCTGCCTGTTTGTATTCTAAATGGAAAAAAAAAATTTTATACCTATTTTAGTATTCATAATCTACCATCAGAAATATCTAATCGGATAATATTTATTATTATTTGTCTGTGGGGAGGGAAACCCTACGCTATCCAAAGCCTCACAGGGCTACCCTACCCCAAGAAAAACAACAACAAACCGGGTCTAAAACAAAAATCCAGACCCTGATCTAATCCATCTAAGATTCACTGCAGTCCAAATAAATCGGACAATAACCTTAAGCGGAAATAGCCTAAGCTCTTTCACAGACATCCTATTCCGACCAAAGGTCCTGTGAACCTAATTTCCTCACAACCCAGGCAATCAGTCATAAGATGGATGGGTGTTTCCTCCTCTGTCTCACAGACTCTACAAAATGGATCCGGCATGAGCCCGGATTATGTAGAGATGCCTCCTTAAACCACAATGTCCAGTAAGAGATCCAACCAGATGCTTGAGAGCGCTCCGTAAAAAACACAGCAGCGTTTCACTAATGGCCTTGTCCGGACTCCCGATGAGCATTTTGGACTGCCGAAAACCGACTGAGCTCATCCATAAGGATGAATGCTGTGAATGCTGTCCATGTCTGGAAGCCTGATAGACATGTGCCAGAGAAGACACGCCAACAGCAGGCTCGGGACCAATGAAATGAAGAGAGGCGCCTAATTTGGCCAACCTCTCATTCCCAAAAATTACCATGTGACCTGGCAATGTCTCCTTAAACCACAATGTCCACTAAGACATCCAACCAGATGCCTGAGAGCGCTCCGTGAAAAAAACAGCAACCTCTCACTAATCGCGCTGTCAGGACCCCCGATGAGCATTTAGGACTCATTCCCCATACCCAAAGAAGAACAACAACAAACCGGGTCTAGAACAAAAATCTAATCTATCTAAGATTCACCGCAGTCCGAATAAATCGGACGAATAACCTTAAGCGAAAATAGCCTAAGCTCTTCAGACAAAAGGTCCTGAACCTAATTTCCTCACAACCCAGGCAATCAGTCATAAGATGGATGGGTGTTTCCTCCTGTCTCATACACTCTACAAAATAGATCCTGCATGAGCCCCATTATGTAGAGATGTCTCCTTGAACCACGATGCCCAGTAAGGGATTCGAGACCAGATGCCTGAGAGAGTTCCGTGAAAAACACAGCAACGTTTCACTAATGGCCTAGTCCGGACCCCCGATGAGCATTTTGGATTGCCGAAAACCAACTGAACTCATCTATAAGCTGTGAAGCTGTCCATGTCTGGAAGCCTGACAGACATGTGCCAGAAGACACGCCAACAGCAGGCTCGGGACCAATGAAAGGAAGAGAGGCGCCTAATTTGGCAAACCTATCCACCTCCTCATTCCCAAAAATTCCCATGTGACCTGGCACCCAGACTAGAAGCACATCCTCCAGAGAAGAAAGCTCTTCCAGCCTTTTAGAACATTCTAACACCAACCTGGAAGTGAAAACACATGAACTCAGCGCCTTCAGCGCAGCCTGGCTGTCCGAGCAGAAACAAACACCTTTTATGTTAGTGTTACGTATCCTCTCATCCAAAACACAACAAAGAATAGCATAAACCTCAGTCTGGAAGACCGTGGTCCATTCACCAAGAGATACTGTCAAATGATCTCCGGTCTCAAAATAGACCGCAGCTCCAGACCTACCATCCATTCTGGAACCGTCCGTGTAACACCGGAAGTAATTATCAGGTATCATGCCAGACGAACCCAATCTTGACCAATCTTCCCCAGAAAGTAACCTGACACGTAAGAATGCTCGAAAACAACTGTCTTCAACATTCTATCAGAGGAAAACCTGTGACAGGAACCTTCAAAAGCATCTCGCGATGAATTGTAGAGTGACCATATCGCTTACCCTGCCAAAAAACTGCCTGTTTAATTCTAGGCTCTCAAATATTGCACAGGATTGTTGAGAAATGTCAACAATCCTGTCTGTCGGTTTGTATTCTAAACGTAAACAATTTTTTTTATACCTATTTAGTATTCATAATCGACCATCAGAAATATCTAATCGGATAACATTTGTTAACAGAATTAAAAAAGAAAAAAGAAAAGAAATTAAACTAAGTGACCGACCAGCCAATACTTCTTTAAAATAAAATTTTTTTTCAGAAAAATGGTTCAAATAGAAGTGATAAGTTTCTGTTCCTATGCAGCAACCACTTCAAGTTTAAAGGAAATTGTAACCGTTTTTAAAAACCTATACTGTAAAATCACACTTCGGCAATTTTCTCCAAATTTTGTATTTTACCAATATTTCTAATGTGTATTAACGTATTACGTACGTAGTATAATCAAATATTTGATTGAATTGCTACATTAGAGGAAAGCATAACGCTAATGTTTCTCCAGACCCCCCCCCTAAAAAAATCAGTTTCTCCCAATAAGTACGTATTTCAGATAAAAGTGATAGAATATCTTTGGAGTAGAATAGAATAGAATAAGTTTATTTAAAAACAATACAACTGAAAGAAAGAGGTTTCAGGCTCCTGTGCCTATATACACTGTACTAGCTTTCATATTTACACAAATTAAAATAAACATTAATACATTATATAAGGAAAAAAATAAACTAAAAAACAAACCTTATCTACACAATAAATTAAAGCAGAATATGCTTAAGCCTCTTACGCTTATATTTTTTTATAATTCAAAGAACTTAGATTGTAATTAACAATGTTTGCTATATGATGAGTATAGGGACTGTTTTTCACAAGAAGTGATGTACTTTTGTGTAAGATTATAAATAAAAGTTTGATACGCTAGCAACATGAAGTGCAGCAGCATGCATATAATCGATAAGTCTCCATTTGGGAAAAGATCTAACCAATCTGAGGACATTTGTTTTAGATTCTTTGTAATGTTCCATAATTAGTAGGACAAGTATTTGACCAAAACTGGAGCCGCGTATAATAAAATTGAACGTATGGTCAGTTAATAATATATTAATTTTTTGTTCAAAAAATTCAAGTTAAAATTTCTGCTCAAGAGTGGGGAAATAGGCTGTACATGACGCCTACAGATTTGTCACATATTGTATTAACACGTTTTGTGAACGTCAGCTTTGACTCTCTAACACTAGCCCGAGGTATTTAACTTCTTTCAGGCCCAAGGAAGGGTAGGTATTTCCATTAACTTTGACAAAATAGGTCAGATGTGGTGGCCTCCTGCGTGTAAATAAAATTGCTTCTGTCTTAGAATATTATTTGGCCTAATTCTCCGTTTTTTAGAGTAATCAAAGCTTTTATTGAACGGCGTTTGGACAAATGGTTGGCTATTGTGTCAACTTGGAAAGAGGATATGGTGTAGGCAGTATCGTCAGCGAATAGACAGCAGTTTGATTTTAATTTTAATTTAGCCAAGGTCATTGATAAAAATATTGAACAGTGTTGGCCCCAGGACCCCGAGCCTTGGGGAACACCAGCTGCAATTGACCTTTCACCTGAAAAAGAACTACCGAGAGCAACACGGTAATTTTCTATTACTTAAATAGCTTTTGACAAAATAAATTAAATATCTGGGCAAATTGTATTGGATTAATTTGTAGATAAGGTCATCGTGCCAAACACAATCGAAGGCCTTTTCTACATTTATTAAGTCAGTTACTCTAGCTAACTGTGTAGTAGTCGAGTGTTTAGGCTGGAAACCAAACTGACAAGATGACAGTAAATTGTTGCAGTCAATGAATGAAGTGAGTCGCTTTAAGATAATTTACTCAGTCAGTTTACTAAGACAAGGAAGTAAAGAGATCGGTCGGTAACTACTAAGTAAGGATGGATCCTTACCGGGTTTAGGAATAACAATTATTTTGGTAGTTTTCCATATATCAAGAAAATGGCCAAACATCATTATATGATTAATTATTTTAGTGAAATCTTTGGAGTCGTTTTCAAGGAAATCAGGAAAAACTTTAAAAATATATCGCATTTCCGGTTGATGGATGTTGCCTGATATGATCCGTGAGTGAATACTTCAGCTTCCTGCTCTGTCTTTCATATTTGAGATATTCTGTTAAAACACACACATACACACATACTCACACGCATTCACACACACAGACATATAGATTATTTGGTATTTCATTTATACTGCTCAAATTCCTGACCGGTTTCGTACTTTCATCCATCGTCAGAGTAAATTTATTAAGTTGGTGTAGAGAGTTTACATCAGCGTATTGTTTCTATTAATATACCACAGTTGTTAGCTTGTTGATTTTATGTGCGGGAGGTTATAAGGTTATAAGGTGGAAAAAGAAATAATAATAATAATACTAAGACCTGGCAGAATTGGATGGAAGCCATCCAACAATGACTGATGATCATGAGTCCATTAGTATAGACACCGGTGAACCCGGATACCCTAAGGATGCCCTTTTCCATCAAGCGATCAGGTGACCGCGAGGCTATCGGCGCTTCAGTCTTCAGGAAGGATTAGCAGGAAGTGTTATCTGTGACTAGTTGTGGATCAGTGGGTTGTAGTGTTCGGAAAGTTTGGAATAGAATTTAATACATCTGGACTTGGCGAGATCTAGGACAAATGGGAGTTTTAGGTCACTATGGATAGTGTGATTGCTGACATAAAAAGGGAGCATCGACTACTGTATGGAGGATTTTTGATTGGATACAGTGAAGATTGAAGCGCTTTGCTGATCCGTATAGTTCGAGTCAGTATGTCCAGGTAGGAGGGAGCAGGGTACTGTGTAGAGTATTTTTTTGTTCGATAGAGTTAGTTTTGATCGTCTGTCGAGCAGTCTTTTGATCACTCCGTATTGGAAATTAAGTTATTGTCACTTAAGTCTAGAATGTGGGTTCCCCAGGTAAGGGTTTTTGTGTAAGAAGTTATTAAAAAAAAAAATCAACTTTTTCAGAAAAATGTTCCAAATAAAAGTTATGGGTCTAAATCTGTGTAGTTAGCATTCCAAGCTTAAAGGAAATCGTCAAAGTCGTTTTTAGAATAAATAAAAAAAAAAAAAATATTCTGTAAAATTGCAGTGCCAGTTGATGGATATTGCCCGAAACTTCCGTGTCACAGATGCGGTGGTAGAATCAAAATGGAATTCAAAGTTGGATTTTTCGTATTTGAGATATTTTGTTCACACACAGACCATTCGCAAAGAATTTCTTTTCGTATTCAGAAGACCTCGAAACATGTATTTCCTGTGGGATTGAAGTTATGCTTTCTTTTAAAGTGCCATTTCCATGTAACAGCAACCAAAGACAGTAAGAGAAGAGGAACAAACCCATTATTGTTTTTATTTGTCTGTGGGGAGGTAAACCCTACGCTATCCAAAGCCTCACTGGGCCAATATAGCTGCCTCAAGAAAACAACAACAAGCCGGGTCTATAACAAAAAGTCCAGAACCGGATCTAGTCCATCTAAGATTCACCGCAGGTCGACTTAAATTAATCGAGACAATCACCTTAAGCTGGAAATAGCCTTAGCTCTTCTCAGCATTCGTCAAACAAGGTCCTGAATAATTTCTCAAACCTAAGCAATCAGTCATAAGATGGATGGGTGTTTCCTCCCCTGTCTCACAGACTCTACAAAATGGAACCGGCATGAGCCCCAATATGTAGAGATGTCTCCTTAAACCACAATGTCCAGTAAAAGATCCAACCAGATGCCTGAGAGCGGTCCGTGAAAAACACAGCAACGTCTCACTATTGGCCTTGTCCGAACCCCCGATGAGCATTTTGGACTACCGAAACCCAACTGAGCTCATCCATAAGGATGAATGCTGTTGAAGCTGTCCATGTCTGGAAGCCTGACAGACATGTGCCAGAAGACACGCCAACAGAAGGCTCGGGACCAATCAAAGGAAGAGAGGCGCCTAAGTTGGCAAACCTATCCACCTCCTCATTCCCAAAAAATCCCCATGCGACCTGGCACCCATACTAGAAGCACATCCTTCAGAGAAGAAAGCTCTTCCAGTCTTTTAGAACATTCTAACACCAACCTGGAAGTTAAGACACAGCTTGGTTGTCCGAGCAGATACAAAAACCTTTTAAGTTAGTGTTACGTACCCTCTCATCCAAAGGAACAAACCCAAGCACTCTCTCGAATTGAACTGTCCTCAACTATATGGAACTGTCCTTAACTGTATCGAACTGTATTGAACTATCCGTCGCTATATTTATACACTTTCTCCCACTCCAATCCGAGATAGTGCTTAGGTTCGTTTCTCTTCTCTTACTGTCTGTCTTTGGTTGCTGATACTCTTTGGTTGCTGTTACATCAGAGAGATCAGCAACCAAAGACAGTAAGAGAAGAGAAACAAAACTAAGCACTCTCTCTCGGATTGGAGTGGGAGAAACTGTATAAATATAGCGACAGACAGTTCAATACAGTTTCTCCCAATTCTCCCCGGAAGAGAGTGCCTTGGTTTGCTTTATCTTCTCTTAGGGCTCTTTGGTGCTGACTCTCTTTGGTTGACTGGTATTTTTATCTTCTACAAACCATTCAGTTGCCTATGTAGTTAATATGAATAAAAAGTTAAAATGTGACCAAAATTCCGCGTTTAAAAAACAACAACCAAAAAAACAGTTTACCGAAAATGCCACTTTTATTTATTTATTTTATATTGATCGGATGCTTAATGGCGCCGGGGGGGGGGGGCGGGGCGGGTCGGTGGCTTGGGGCGGGGGGGCAGGGGGGGGACCTAAGCCTATGTGGCCTAACCCAATGTTCCCTTATTAATCTCCCCGGTAGTTACCGGTTAATCTTACAATATCCAAGATACTCCCTAAAACTAAACTCGCCAGGCAACCTGCGAGAGTGGTGTCCTCCCAAATACGCGAAACCTAGTTCCAGCTAAACGGGGACACTGACCTAAGTAGTGGTACACCGTTTCCCTAACTCCGTCGTCGCAGCTTCTGACAAATGGGACTGGACGTCCTTCCTATGTTAAACAAGTGACTGGACACCCAAGTGCGTCCTGTCACTATCCCTACCAAAGTCCTCAGACCCGTCCTAGTGAGGGACAGGAGATACTCCGAAGTTCCCTGCTTACTTGTCTTTATAAACCTTTTGGCTTGGAGGCACCCCTACGTGTCCCCCCAGCGTTCCTCCAAAACTCTCGTCTCCCAGAGTCTAATCTGTTTGTCGCGAAACGTCTTTCTGACGGCCAGGGCTGGTTCAGGACCACAAAATGGTTGTGATGATCTCTCCCTGGCCAACTGATCCGCCCTCTCATTGCCCTCTATTCCCGCATGTCCGGGTATCCAATAGAGGCGCACGGTACCCCTCCGAGCTAAAGCATTAAGCTTTCTCCGATATTCTCCCACTAATTTCGAACTCCACCAAGGCTTACTTAAAGCCCTTAGAAATGCCACTTTACTGAAGGAAGTTTTACGATCGTCACAAATTTTTGAAATTAAGTTTTTACTAAGAAATATATGTTTTTGGGTCCCCTGAATATGGAAAAACATGTTTTTAGCGAATTGTCTCTATATGTGTTTCTATGTGTTTTAACAGGATATCTTAAAAAACGTAAAGTCACCGGAGGACTTGGGTAATTCCCATGTATGCACTATCACCGCATCAGACATGAGGATTACAGTCAAAATCGACTTTACCAATAATTTTTTTCAGTTATCCAACGATTTTCTTTAAACTTGATATACTATCTATCCAAAGACTCACTGGGCCCATATCTGCCCCAAGAAAAACAACAACAAGCCGGGTCTATAACAAAAATCCAGACCCAGATCTAATCCATCTAAGATTCACCGCAGTCCGAATAAATCGGACAATAACCTTAAGCGGAAATAGCCTAAGCTCTTCCAAGATACTTTCCGACCCAAAGGTCCTGAACCTAATTACCCCTCACAACCCAAGCAATCAGTCATAGATGGAGGATGTTTCATCCTCTGTCTCACAGGACTCACAAAAATGGATTCGGTATGAGCACCTTATGTAAAGAGTGCCTCCTATAATTTGAGCGAACCTATCCACATCACTCATTTCCAAAAATTCCCATGCGACCTGGCACCCATACTAGAAGCACATCCTTCAGAGAAGAAAGCTCTTCCAGTCTTTTAGAACATTCTAACACCAACCTGGAAGTTAAGACACAGCTTGGTTGTCCGAGCAGATACAAAAACTTTTTAAGTTAGTGTTACGTACCCTCTCATCCAAAGGAACAAACCCAAGCACTCTCTCGAATTGAACTGTCCTCAACTGTATCGAACTGTCCTTAACTGTATCGAACAGTTATTTTACATTTATTTTAAAAATTTCCCCATAAAAATTGATTTTTTGGGAGGTTTTTGGGGGGGGAACAGTAGCATTATGCTTTCCTCTAAAGATCCACTTCGGTATAATAATATGGTTTTACCAGTCTTTATAGTTTTACCAGTTTTTTGGGAATTTTCTCGAGAACGACTCCTTTAAACTTAGAATGCGTGCTGCATAGATAGAAACGTACCACTTTTAATTAAAACATTTATCTGATTAAATTGATTTTAGAAGGGAAACAGAAGTTTGTCAGTAAGTATAAATTTAAAATTAAAATCAATTTTTTCGATTAAATTGTATTAATTAGATTAAGAGAATGGCGTGTGAATGTTTCACACCATTTTCCAGTCCCAAAAAAAAAGCGCTAATAACTGATTTATAAATTTATGATTATTTTTAATTTTGAAGGTGTACTTATCTACAGTGGAATTACTTTCTTATATTCGTCCTTTGATTGGCTGAAATATATTTTAATACATAAAACAACCTTGTGATTACATTTTTCCCGAATGAATAGAAGGCCCACATTTCTATAGAGGCGACATCATGGAATGGGGGGTACCGGCTCTGTGTATTTAAGTTTTTCAATAAAGTTCCAACTGTTTGTGTAACTTCGCAAAGTACTGCTTGAGTGCTTAATTCATATCTTCTTCTTTTTTTTTTTTAAACCTTAAATTAGTATTCATCGTAGATTATCTGTATAGCAGAATTTTACTTAAATAATATGCTTAATCGTTCTTTTCAAATATTATGTTTGTTTTGTGTGTTTTATTCATACATTTTTTTTCATTTTCTTGTACGGCTTGTAACTGGAAGTTATATTATTATTAATATTACTGAAAGGGAGGGCAAGCAAACTGTGCACAACCCAAAAAACCTAAAAAAAACAAAAAAACAATTACCTGATCTAGAACAAGAGTCCAGATCCAGGTCTAACCCAACCAACATTCACCGCAGTCCAAACAAATCGGACCATAACCTTTAAAGGGAACAGCCAGCCCTAAGTTCTTCCACAGACATCCTTTTCCGACTAAGGTCCCTGGAACCTAATTTCCTCACAACCCAAGCAATCCCATGGCATATTTTACGTTATGTTCATAGCCATTTGTACTATGGTACTATAATTTGGGTCTAATGCTGCCGAATGTAAGAAAATATTTAGGTTACAAAAGAAGGCAATTAGAGTCACTTTGGGTTTAATCTCGAAAGTATCTTGTCGTTTTTTTGTTTAAGAAATTGAACATAATGACACTACCAACCATATTTATTTTTCAATACCTGGTCTATATAAAGTGCAATGAAGGCCAATTTCTATGTTTCTCACAAGTTCATGAACATTTCACCACAAAAGTTCATACCATACTTCCATAGTTTTTCCATCTCTCTTTACAACTATTTACCAGAGAATTTATACTTTGAAGTGTGTTTCAAAACTAATGTTAAAAAAACTGTTATTAGCTCACCCGCTGTATGAGATACATGAATATTGTAAAATTAACTTTTTTCTCTTGACAATTTTGTGAATTCAAATTGTATTGTAACTTGACCTTGCCAATAATGATGTAGTTTCTTTTATTTCTGGCAATAAAATAAAATATCAAATAGCAAATATCAAATCTGTCACATAAGATGGATGTGTGTTTTTACCTCTGTCTCACAAATTTTACAAAAAGGGGCCCTAGAGTATGAACCCCATTAAGTAGAGTTGTCCACAATTAAATCACAATACCCAGTAAGTGACCCGACCAGATGCCTGAGAGAGGTCCCCGTGAAAGATATAGTCACATCTTACTAATTACTGCCGCAACCTATAGAGAGCTCATCACGAATGCTGGGGAAGTATCCATGGCTGGAAGCTTGTCTGACATGTGCCTAAAGACACACAAACAACAGGCTTTTGGGACCAATGAAAGGGAGAGACGCGCTTAATTTGCCAAACCTATCTACCCACCTCATTCCCAAAAATTCCCCTACGATCTGGTACATCCTTCAAGGAAGGAAGCAAGTACAAGAAACAAATTGTTTTCGACGAAATATCTCAAAAAAGAAATGTCCTAGGAAGCTCAAACTTGGCATTCCGTTTAGATAATTCCACTGCAACTGACACGAAGGATTTTGAACAAAATCCATCAACCTACAGTTGGGACTTTACGGAATGGTTGTTATTATTTATTATTATTATTTGTCTGTGGGGAGAGAAACCCTACGCTATCCAAAGCGTCTGGGCCCATATAGCTACCCAACAAACCGGGTCTAGAACAAAAATCCAGACCCGGATCTAATCCATCTAGGACTCACCGCAGTCCGAATAAATCGGACAATAACCTTAAGCGGAAATAGCCTAAGCTCTTCCACAGACATCCCATTCCGACTAAAGGTCCTGAAACTAATTTCCTCACAACCCAAGCAATCAGTCATAAGATGGATGGGTGTTTCCTCCTCTGTCTCACAGACTCTACAAAATGGATCCGGCATGAGCCCCATTATGTAGAGATGTCTCCTTAAACCACAATGTCCAGTAAGAGATCCAACCAGATGCCTGAGAGCGCTCCGTGAAAAACACAGCAACGTCTCACTAATGGCCTTGTCCGGCCCCCGATGAGCATTTTGGACTGCCGAAAACCAACTGAGCTCATCCATAGGATGAATGCTGTGAAGCTGTACATGTCTGGAAGCCTGACAGACATGTGCCAGAAGACACGCCAACAGGCTCGGGACCAATGAAAGAAAGAGAGGCGCCTAATTTGGCAAACCTATCCACCTGCTCATTTCCAAAAATTCCCATGTGTTCTGGCACCCATACTAGAAACACATCCTTCAGAGAAGAAAGCTCTTCCAGTCTTTTTGAACATTCTAACACCAACCTGGAAGTGAAGACGCATGAACTCAGCGTCTTCAACGCAGCCTGGCTGTCCGAGCAGATACAAACACCTTTTAAGTTAGTGTTGCATACCCTCTCAACCAAGATACAACAAAGAATAGCATAAACCTCAGTCTGGAAGACTATGGACCATTCACCGAGAGATACTGCCAAATGATCTCCGGTCTCAAAATAGACCGCAGCTCCAGACCTAACTGAATGGTTGTTTCCGTTTGAGTTTTTTTTGGGGCATTTTCTCAAAAACGACTATAACGATTTCCTTTAAACTTGGAATGCTAACTGAGCAGATATAAAACTATCAGTGATTTGTGGCATATTACCCCAAAAAAATTTATTTCAAGATAGTTGTACGGAATTTGTGGCAGTAGTTGAATGAAAGTGACTCGCTCTTGTAGACGCCAATCTAATCACATGTACTATCTGCCCTGACATCTACTCTGCTTACCCCACCACTGCAATATTTATTGTAGAACAAAAGCGTATAATTTGAAGCATAATGAAAATTTGTCATTTTATATATTATATAATTGTAATCACAGCAATTAGGAGAAAGTGGTGTGAGTTGAGTATTTACCGGTAATACATGTTTTGAAGACCCTTGAACGAATGGTACGAAGGTTTCGGACAATTCATCAACTGGCTGTGCGACTTTATTGATATTTTTTTTTTTTTTGTAGAGTGTGTGATGGATGCAAGAAATTATATCTATTTTAATTGAAGAAAATTATGAGAAAAATGCGAGCTTGTTGGCAAAAAGGGTAACCCAGGTAGAAAAAGTACAGTTACGGGAAGAGTTCATGAACCTTGTTAGCATTGTCTACCCCTTCTTCTCACAGGGGAGGATTTGAACGAACAATTAGAAGATATTCCTTTCAAAGACAGTCAAAACAGGACAGATCTCAAGCCAGAACATTTGCTTTTCGTTCTCTTAGAATCGTGGCCAGTTAAGTGTAGAAATAAGAGGTTTATTCCAACTAATTTCAGCCATACTTATAAGCATATTATTTGTGAAATTGTAAAAATTAAAATCTTTTAAATATAATAATTTCTTACAAAACAGTGGGTGCTCTTTGATATTACTAATATCTCTCTTAAAACTTACAAACACAAGCTCTTTTAGTAAACCGCTCGTGCTACACCAACTACTACTACAAACACACAACAACTCAACACACCAAATACATTTCAAGTGTCTCACAATTTTCTGGAGAAAATGGCACCAAAGATTCTCTTCAAAACTATGTATTACTACTACTACTAGTACACGAGCGCGACAACCGAATCTTGAGTCCTGTCCTCCTGAATAAGCCACCGCTAGTTTGAGCGATCTTGTGCAGCTACCATCCAGTTTCGTACACCGATCAGTCTTTCGGCATCCTCTCTCTCTAAACCGCGCCCGTTCAATCCCTCTGGTTCCATATAGCTGTTCAGTCACCAGTTTCTTGGGAATTTCATCATGATCCCAGCGAAGTCGTCCAATTTTAATAAGTTGTATTATATTCAGTTCTTGAGAGAGGCGGTATACAGCTCCAAATTGGTTCTTCGCTTCAAAATCTGATCTTTTAGTACTAGGCCCATGTATTCCTCTTCTGACATCATCCTTTCAAAGGAGAGGATATTTATTTTCAGGGACATTTTCCGTGGTGGCCTGCTTCATTTTGTGGTCATCGACCGGTTTCGGGCGTGTTCGCTCATCTTCAGGATGCGTTTTTCAGACAGTGTGACAACACAGACTTGCACAGAGGAAATTCAGTTTTTCGGCATCCTCTCTCTCTAAACCCCGCCCGTCCAGTCCGTCTGGTTCCATATAGCTGCTCAGTCACCAGTTTCTTGGGAATTTCCTCATGATCCCAGCGAAGTCGTCCAATTTTAATAATTTGTATTATATTCTGCTCTTGAGAGAGGCGGTACAGCTACAAAATTGGTTCTTCGCTTCAAAAACTGAATTTGCTCTGTGCAAGTCTGTTTTCTCACACTGTCTGAAAAATGCATCCTGAAGATGGGCGAACGCCCAAAACCGGTCGATAACCACGAAATGAACCAGGCTACCATGGAAAATGTCTCTGATGCTTTCCAGCTCTGCGGAACCAACCACCACAACAGATATTTATTTTGTCTGCATTGGAAGCGGTCCCAGAGCCATAATGTAAGGATAGGCCTAATAATTATTTTTGGGCAGCCTTGTTTTTTGTTTCTCGGGAGATAAGTCGGCATTAAATGTTTGGGAATATGAGAAAGTTGTGTGAGTATTTGACAAAAGATTTCTATTTTCTTGCGATTTCCCCAAAGATCTGTTTCCTTGGACTCTGTATGTATCTACACACAAAAATATCACCTTTATTATTTCGAAACATTTTCCTTGGGTAAATTCTTTAAGCTTTCTTCTAAAGTACCAATTCAGTACAATATATGATTCTACCCCTCTATATAATATTAATATAGATTAGAATCATGGCTTTATAGTTGGAATGCCTACTGCACAGATCCTATCACTTTTATTTGAAACATTTTTCTAGGACAATTGATTTTAGATTTGATTACTGGATGTAGTTTGGGGTTAATTAGACGGTCTGTCTTGTAATGAGGAAACAATGTGATATAAATTACGAGTACTTGAAATACTATTTCTAAATTGTCTAGGGCGAGTTTTTATCAATAGTTACTAATAATCTAGTATCTGTTTGCTGGGGGTTTTATGTATTCTTGGGGCGTGTACCATATCCAACTAGCAGCCCAGAAAGGCTAACCCCCTCCAGGCTCTCTAGACTCCAGTAAATACCTCTTACATTTATCCTTAGTTAATGCAAGTCACACAAGTTAGAAGTTTACTTTAAGTAACCTTTTTCATTTCTCTCATTTATTCGCAACAGAAATTTAGTTATATATTGAAAACTTACTTATTATTTTACTTTCTTTTGTTGCTGTAAGTTATTTAGTATTTCGTCTAGGTGCTAACAGTGGGACCCGACAATAAGGTTTGGGCTAAAAACTGTCCGGGGAAAGAACCACATTACTAAATGTTTTCTTTTTTCAGTTCTTTTGTTATTTATTCAAAAAATGGCTTCACGGATTGTCTATGAACTTGAAATACCAACTCTACACATACAAAGAGCTACAAGTTCATATCACATTCAAAGAGCTACAAAGAGTTACAGGAAAATCCATTTAAGGGATGTTCTCGGGGTGAGGGGCTGACTTAATGCTTTTCTTTAAAGTGCAATTTCAGTATATAATACTATTCTATCGTCAGGTATGTCAAACTCACGAAAGCATGCAGCCATAGATGTGTTTTTTTCGGCGTGGCCCGCAAAGTCTTCAAATAAAAAGGACTTCATATAGTCTGGTATGAAACACTCACTCCATTTTCATAACTGACAAATTGTATTCAAACTTATCATTCTTACTTTCTGTGTGTGTGTGTGTGTGTGTGTGTGTGTGTGAGGTGTGTGAGTGTTAAGAAAATATCACAAAAACCTCAAGCTCACAGGAATCTCAAACTTGGTATTTGGTTTAGGTACTACCATCGCACACACGAAAGTTTCGGCAAAATCTATCAACCACATCACTTTATACTTAATGTTATTTTGCTCACTTATTTGTGATTTCCTCGTAAACAGTTCCAACAATTTTCTTTATACATCATATACCATCTACACACAGAAATGCCTATTACTTTTTATTTGAAACATTCTCCCGAGGAAATTGATTTTTGCGAGCTGTCGGGGAAGAATAGCGTAATGCTTTCCTCTGTAGTACCACTGTACCTAGCTGTAGTACCATTGTACCTAGCTGTAGTACCACTGCACATAGCTGTAATACCACTGTACCTAGCTGTAGTACCACTATACCTAGCACTAGTAGCAGTGCACTTAGCTGTAGTAGATAGATAGATAGATAGATAGATACTTTATTCGTACAGCACCAAAGGTACAGAACAGTGTCAAAAAAAGAAAAAGTTTCAATCAATCACAAAGGTACTCGTTTATGGAATAATCATTTTTATTTAGTAAATATTTTTTAAGTTTCTTTTTAAGTTTATTTTTTGATAGGCTCACCTGAAGCAAAGACTCGGGCAAACAATTATAGATTTTAGTGGCCATATATAGTGGGCTTTTTCCAACTTTCGAAGTCCGATATGCACGCACCTCCAATAAGTTGTTTTGCTTTGTCGTAATGTTATGTAGTTCCCCTCTACGCCGGAACTTATTTGGATGTTCTAGTACAAATATGGCACATTTAAGTATATAGCAGCAGGGTAGTGTAAGAAAGCCTAATCGCGGAAATAGTTCGCGACAACATGTATCCTTTCTAACCTTGCATATTATTCTAACTACCTTCTTCTGATACTTAAACACATTCACCGCTAGTGGCAAAGCCTCCCCACAACATTATGCCATAAGTCATGGCTGAATGGAACAGCGCATAGTAGGCCGTCTTCAGTCCTTCAATGCTCAGTACGTCAGTCAGTCGTCTCATCAAATAACACAGTCTACTTAATTTTTCAAATTTTTCCTCAATTAAGGCACCATAATTTAATTTAGTATCTAGTATTATACCTAGATAGCAGTAACACTGTACATAGCTGTAGTACCACTGTACCTAGCTGTAGGCCCACTGTAACTAGCTGTAGTACCACTGTATCTAGCTGTAGTACCACTGTACCTACCTGTAGTACCACTGTACCTAGCTGCAGTCCCACTGTACCTAGCTGTATACTACTGTACCTAGCTGTAGTACCTCAGCACCTAGCTGTAGTACCACTGTACCTAACTGTAGTACCACTCTACCTAGCAGTAGAACCATTGTACCTAGCTGTAGTTCTACTTAAGTAAAATGTATGGTTTTTACCACCTACATAATATTAATAAACATTAGAAGCATTGATTGAATTCCCAAATTTGCAGAAAATCGGTTAACCAGAAGTGCAATTTAACAGAATATATTTTTTTAAGTTTTTTTGGCATTTTTTCTCACGAAAAAAAAACAATTAAAACGATTTTCCTTAAATCTGGAATTCTTACTGCATAGATAGTAACGTATCACTTTTGATAAAAATTTAAATTTGCACAAGCTTTTGTGGTTTTTCATATAGAGTGCTCCACTTAAGGCCGGCCACTCATGTATACATGTATGAGGAAAACCCCCATCGCTATTTTTATGGCCAACACCAACGAAACATTAAAAACGTTGCAATTACAAAGAAAATTTATTGATTAAATTGTATTAATTGGTGTAAGAGAAAGTGGTGTGAGTGTTTCCACACAAGAATCACTAAATGTTTGTCATCAATTTTATATGAATGGGAGAATCTAAATTTGATAAAATGAATTTTTTTTTAAGGTAATCATAACAGCCTTATTTTCTTTTTATTATGTGTTTATACATATAGTTTCTCCCAAACGTTTCGACATTTCACATGCCATTATCACAGAATTAACACGTTCTTTATCTATTAAAACGTTATAGTTGGGTGTTGTGAATTGGTGGTAACACCCAACTTTGGCTCTAACATATCGCTCAACATTTCTAATAAAACCGTTTCATGCCAGTTACCCACCCATCTTGCTTTATAGCTAGGTGTAACTCTATAATACAGTAAGTAATATACATTTAAATTTAATTAATAAACTTATAATAATTAAAACTGAATATTAATAAATAATAAACTCCCACACAGGCCTTCAAAAAAAACATCCCAATAGATAAAGAAGCCCAAAAAAAAAACAAATAATAAAACCAATAAATGATGTGAGAAACACATGGTACACTTCTAATTTAATATATGCATTTAAATACAAACAAAATTAAATATTAGAAATTCCTTCATCAAATAATTGACGCAGATTAACCACAATTTTACGATAATAATCATGTCAGTAACGCAACGTTACTCATTTTTAACGTAAATAATAAAAAAAAAAGGGAAATATATCTTGTGGCTCATTACATATTATAAGCGCACTCAACCAACAACACTACATTATCAGAATGCAAAAATAAAAAGGTTGGTATTTGCCATTTTGTGGACAACAATTATTTTAATTAATATACAATTTTTCTATGCAATCATATGCTTTATTACACTTTGTAAAAAATAATTTCAGATAAAAAACGTAGCAATTGTAGTGGAATCGTTTATTGTGATTCCTATGGTATGTAGTAGATGTCTTGAAGAGGGCGGAAGTTAGTTTAGAGATTTTTGGAAGTTAGTGCTCGAATTACTAACACTGAATTTTATAAAAATAGACTATATTTGTACAATAATTTAAATAATTTAAATAATTTGTATAATAATTTAAAAATGATTAAAATAAATAAACTAAGATGCACAACTATGGAAATATGTATAAATAAAACCTGTATAGGGACGCGGAACTGCTGCTCATATAACGATGTGCTCGTATATGATTATCTAATGACGTACTGGTATATAATGATTTCCCTCTTCCAATGGGGCAAAGTTTATATTAGTGTTAGCAACACTCACACCAAGATATCTGTCCTAGTGTGCGACCTTGTGCGACCTTGGTTAGTTCGGTGACCAGTGATTTAGGTCAGTGGCCAGCTTTATCGATGCTTGCTTTGTTGTAAAGTTATTGACCCTTGTATTGAAAAGGGGCTTTGTTATTTGGCCGCGGCCTTGTCTTTGAAGACAGCGGCCGGCTAGGCCACTAGTTATAAATTATCTTTTATTGCTGCCATCCTTTGTGAAGATAGCCAGCTGGCTGGAACCACTTTGGCATTGCTATGACATGTGTCATTACACAATCCTGTGACAATGGCGTATGAATTGTCGAAACATTAAGGAGAAACTATATGTATAACACATAATAAAAAGAAAATATGGCTATAAAGTGGTTCATTTCCTCAACACACCCAGGAAAATCATAACATTTATAAAAGGAAAAAAAAAAATAGCCAATAAATAACCACAACGCATTCCAGTGTAATCCATAACCTGCCTCTCAACTAAAACTCCTTTAAATGGACTTTCTCAAGGAAATGTTTCAAACAAAAATAATTCCTAAGTCTATGTATTTGTAGTTACTAATACAAATTTAAATGAAATGCATTGGTTGTATTTATTGCCAAAATGGCAGAAAATTAAAAGAACTATTCAAAAAAATCTCTGCTTGCGATCGATCTATTTTTTTAAAACTTGGAATTTTGGTAATATAGTTAATTCTAATTAATAATATTTAGATAATAGAAATTATATGAAAAAAAAAAAAAAACCAAGAGCCACTTGTAGAAGAAAACATTAATTCCCTCTTCCCACATAAACCCCATGTTAAATGAATTTTGCTGGCGAATGTTTCAAACGTGTTGTAGCTCCTATAGTCGTGGTATTGTTCCGAAATAAAAAAAAAAAAAAATTAAAAAAAAAAGGAATCCATACAGTAAAGTGGTATTTCCTGTTTAGAAATTTTGGAAGATGATTTCCTGTCAAAATCCCTTATGATCCAAACTATAACTCAAGTTTGAATACTCTGCGCGTCTTGGAAGTATTACGATTGTGTAAAATTTTCAAGATATTGTATTATTATCGTAAATACATATGTTGAGGTCTCTTGAATGTTTTTTTTATAAAATTATTTCAAAAAACAAAAAACAAAAAAACGCAGAAAGTTAAAACTTACGTCTAGATACAATAAACCGTTTAAATGAATTTTCCCGTAGACTTGTGTTTCCCCGCATGATGATATCCAAAAACTGAATGCCAAGTTTCACACAGGCATAACTGAATAACTGCGATTTTCACACACACACAGGCCATTTTCTAAGAAAAAAAATTTTTTTTCGGACTCAGGGGTCCTCAAAATCTTTCCGTGAAAATTTTAACATCAAACATTTGACAGAATTGCAATACTACCTCTTACAGGAGTAGGAGAAAGTAATAAATAGCTACTAACGTAATAATAAAGCCTGTCCTGGGGATCACTGGCGGAGCGATTCGTGGGGCGATTAGGGAGTGAATGCGTGGTAAGCATGAAGAGCTCTGGAAGGGTAGCCCAGGTGCCCCACACTCACAGCAAAAGGATGATGCCAGAGGGCTGTGTAAACGAAGGACCCAAATGGCCCTTAGTTTAAGTAGGAGCCAGTTTTATCTGGTGACAGGACCACTTACGTGTTATAATGGAGTTGTTGAAGAGAGAAATTAGGTTTGATTGAATGAACGAAATATGAAGTCACTGTTATAATGTACCTATAAGTTTACACTG